>APFE031229928.1:22866-40366 GCA_000404065.3 Pinus taeda
AAAAATAGAAGTCCATCTATTTTTCCCAACTTGATCAGTCATCCATAAACAACAACCTGCAATCCATAGACATGATCCATATGTCTAAAAATAGACATAGTCTAAAAATAGACTTGCGCCAAAAATAGCCTGCGGGCCCACTTAGTGAAGGCGACTCTTTTCACTAAGCTCCATCATCTTGTTGAAATCTCAACAATGATCCCTTTGGTATTGTAAGTGATTTTAACACAATGGTTAAAATAAGAGTTTTTACTCATGAAAAAGATTCCTTTGATGATGTTTTTCTACAAAAGAACATCTTCAAAGAAGTTCAGCATATGGCGCAAATTCTTTTTGACCAAGAAGGTCTCCAAAATTTTGAGAATTACAAAAAATAGAGGTTGTCTAAGGTCCCATTGGACCAATTACTAATCGAACCAGTAAGGAATCCTACCCCCAGCGTAAGCATTAGTGAAGATTCAAAAGAGAAGTCCAAAATAAGTTCTAAAAAAGAATTGGCAGAAAAGTCTGGTGATCAATCTAAGAATGAACACAGTAAGAGTGAGGAGTCAATAAAAGACATAGCGCAGTCCACAACAAAGTTTGATCAACAGACTTAAGTTGAAAAATAGGCTGAAGCCTCCACTCCCCTTACAAAGCAAGCAGAGCAGCTCATAATTGATTTAGAAGTAGAATGGGAAAATTTTAATAAGATACTTAACATAGAAGAACAAAGCGTAGAGCCACCAACAAATCCAAAATACATGACTACGGAAATGATAATAGAAAGGGCTGCGAACACTTAGGAAATAGAGCATATTCCCATTGCTCCCCCATCTGAGATTGTACTAAGAATAGAGGAAATTCCTCCTCTAGATGTATTCTACAGCCCTTAACATAAAGCTATCGTTAGAAGGCAAAGAAAGAAAATAAATTTGGATTCTGTGCTCACTCCCAAGGATAAACCTCTGGATGTTCTTTGGAAAGACCCATCTACAGACCCCTCGGAAAATCTCACTAGGCTCTCATAGGTCGCAGGCGCATACAATTCAACAATTATTGACAAGGCAACAGAGTTACAATCAATGCTTAAAGAAAAAGAAAATAGGATTTTGTTTTTGGAACAACAGTTACAACAGGTCAGCATCAACCAACAAGCCAAAACACAATTGGCAAAACTTCAGGAAGACTTTCAGCAAATACAATTGGCACATCAAAACAATTTGGCTAGTAAAGAAAAACAGTTACAGAATATAATAAAACTGCATAAATATGATCCCAAAATTGAAGAGTTTATCACAGAGGCACTTGGTCTCAATTCCCAACGCTTGCAACAGAAAGAACTATTATGCCAGAATATTTCGCAGTGGAATTCCCACTGTGAAATGAGCGATAATATAACAAATCAAGTCATGGACTTACGACTTGAATATGATTCAATTTTTAAGAAAGTATTAGATTTCTTAAAATGGCAGAAATCTGAAGAAGGGAATAGAGCAGATATGCCCAAAATTGATGAATCACACAAAGATATTTTATTTGTGAAATGGGACCTCGACTAAAGGAGGCAGAACAAGCATGGAGGATGCAATGGTAGTAGTGAACAATGTCATCGAATGTGTAAATGAAAATCTACACAAGGCTAATTTGGTGGCAAAAACTACCCCTTGTTTTCTTCCAAAAGCACAATAACTTCAAGCAATATGGAAACAAGCATCGGAGGAAATGGCAGAGGCAATTAAACAAGTAAACAGATTGAACTTGGAAGCATATTGGCAATACCTGGTGAAACCACACAGCCAATGGATGACCCTGAAGTGCCTGATGACTTTTGCCGAGAAGATAGTTCCAACTCTCACCAATACCGTATTTGCCGGACAGTTAAAAGCTGAAGTCGGCCAACCGACAGTCTTAAAACTAATGCTGGATATTTGCGATCTGAAGAATCAGATGTAGGATTAGTCATAAATATATTTTATTTTTGTTTTTGTTATTTTTTCTTAAAATGAGGAAGGTCGTTTAAACCTCCTCATCTATTTTTGTAATATTTATTTTTAGATTTCATAGATTAGTATTTAAACCCCTCTCATGCATTTAGAGAGGGGTCTAGAGTTTTATCAAAAACATTCTTCAGAATGTTCATCTTGCCCCCACTAAGGAGGTTTTGATAAAATCAATGGAACGAGATTTATTTTCTATTTGAGTTTAACATCTGCTATTGAAATTGAACTTTTGTACTCCTAGTTGATGTTAAGTGATTTGAAGATAGATCGATATTGCTGTGGCTCATGAGTAGGACGTATTACAAATGTTACTTTTATCTCCTAATGCTTTTTACTTGTGTGTCAAGTAGTAAAACATTTTGAGTTATTTATGTATGAAAGTTTAAATGTTTAGTTATCATTATTGCTCTTTTGTATGGTGATGACTTACTCTTTATGCTGAATATGTGAATGACTCTTTATGCGATATATTTCTCATATTGTTTCAGCTATCTTTTTATACGAAACAATCATTCTTAAATGGATTCTCTTCTTATTGTGATTGAATGATCTTCATTATCAGTCACTTTCAGAAATTATTTTAGATCACATATGTAAACATTACTCTCGGAATAGTCTTAAACTTAGATGTTTTCTTTGATTATGATAGATTGCATATAATGGTTAGAATATAGTTTAAATTTAGAACAAATATTCACCCCATAAAACCCCAAAAAAGAAAAACATAATCCCGTTAACACACACATCATAAATAGATTGGGAAACTGGTCCCATCATCCACAGTTGGAGCCACTATTTGAAACGGAAAAGGAGCTATCTTAAGGTCTGGACTGGGTGGTTATCCTCCTTGTTGGAGTCCCAATTTTTCAAGACTTCAACACATTTTTGTGCTAGAAGGAGGGCCTAACCATGAATGGCAAGTAAATCTACATCTTCACGCCATTCTAAGAGTAAAACTCCTTCATCATCACCCTCAACTTCTCATTTTCATTCCAAATCTTCCATCTTTGAACGAGAAGTTGAAAAGAAAAATGCAGAGCACATTACTGAAATCCCAAACAAGCCAGATAATTCTTCTTTAGATCCCCCTAAGTTACAAACTTTAATTTGTAAGTTACAGGGGATTTCTATATCTCAAGAAGAATTTGAGTTATTCCAAGGTAGTGTCACTTCCCATCTGACCCCATCTCAACAATTGACTAGAGCACAGTGAAAAACTAGGAATCCTACTAGTTGAGTTTCCTCTACCAAGTCGTAAGAAAGCTAGGAAAACATCAATAAAATATTAGAGTGAGGTTCTATCATCATTTTTTTATACCATCCAATCCATATCATCACAAGGTCATTCATCCACCCCTCAACTCCAGATCGTGATTCATATAGGTTCAGGAGCAACATCCTCTTCTACCCAATCACCTTCAACTATTGCTACACCTCCTCCTACTCATACTCTGATGATGGTAGGAAATCCACCACCAAGGCCATGGGCCAATCTAGGGGCTGTAAGAATGCCTGCACCTTTTTCTCAATTACCAGCTCACCCTGAGAAATAGTTGCCCAAATTTAATCCTGAAATGGTCAACTAGCCGAGGAACACATACATAATTTCATGCTATCTATTAATTTGAATGGAGTAACAGAAGAGGACACAATTGTAAGATTATTACCATATACTTTACAAGGAGCAATAGGATTCTGGTATTTTTCTTTACCAACAGACTCCATTAATAACTGGGATACATTTCAAGATCAGTTTTTAACAAAATTTGGGGATGATAGGTCAACAACAACCTTAATAAATGACCTCTCCAATTTAAAAGTTGAACTAGAGGAACCAATTAAGGATTTCAACTCTCGCTTCAATAAATTGTTGAACAAAATACAAACAACATCTAAGCATAGCGATGAAGTCCAAAATGAACGGTATATTTCTGCTTTACCTTCAAATTTAGTTATCTTTGTAGATAGAGCTGCCAAACCAATGTTAGTAGAAAACATGAAAGAGGTAATAGCCATAGAGAAATGTATCCTAGCCGTAGAAAAGAAAAATGCTGTAGATGAAAGAAAGTCTAAAAAAGTGTCTTTTAGAGATGATCCTAAGAAAAAACAACCGAAGGATCTATTCGATCTGGAAGGGTTACAGAAAGTCTTGAAGACCATGTCCAACGAAATGGTTGATATAAATAAAAAAGTAGTAGAAACCTCTTCCAAGAAACCTTTTAAACCCTTTAAAAGAAATCCTTCAACTGATCCTAAACCTCCAAATGCTATAACAAATGTAGAATGAGAAGGGGAAGAGGAAGAAGTTTCAAATGAGGAAAAAACTGATGATGATGAAATCGTAGAACTATAAGGAATGTGGGACTTCATTTTTCCAGAAGAGGAAGATCAAGATGTATTACCTATTGCCACTAGAAGTAGAAATCAACTTGTTCCTCCACAATCCAGTGCTAAACATAAAAACCCAAGTCCGACTCCCAAGGATAAAATCACAGGTAAGAAATCCTCACCAAAGTCTACTCAGAGAAACCCAATCCAATCTGATTCAACAACTTCATCGAAAACGCTTATCATCTCAGATGAAATGGAATATAACATTGTTGAAGATATGAATAAAACTAGAGAAAACATTACTCTTCACGAGCTCAGTAAATTGAAACATCAACAGAAATTACTCTTGAAAGAACTGAATGCAATACCTACTATGCCTCTCCCTGCCGCTGTAATTTCACAAGCTACTCATGCAATGGGAAGATCTCCAACTGGAATTTCAAATAAAATCGACCTGACTAACATTGCTCTGATTGGGGGAAGATCAAAATCCCATACTTAGCCATTTCTCCTTACTTTTGAAATTTTTAATAAAAATTTGCATAACTGTCTAGTGGATTTCGGTGCATCATCTAACATTTTGCCGAAGACAGTTTGCGCAAAGTTAAATGTCCAACCTCAAAAATCTGTTGTACGAATAGTATAGCTAGATCGGTCTCAAGTTGAGGTCATCAGTGAACTTAATCAAGTGACCATAAAACTTTTGTCAAACCCAAAGGTATGTCAAGTTATTGATATACTTGTCGCAGACATCCTTGAATTTTATGGATTGATCCTCAGTAGGGATTGGTCAGAAAAGCTTCATGGTTGCTTTGCGACCGAATGGTCTAATATGTGGCTCCCCTATAATGACAAACCAAATCAGATCAAGTTTGAACGAGAAAGACACCAAAAGTATATAGTGACAGAGTTAGAAGGAGAAAATGAGCCTGTAGCGTATAACAACAACATAATTGGAAACTATTCTATTGATTCATTCTTAGGAAATTTCAACGCTCATACTTCATCTTTTTTGGAAAATTCTATTTTATCCCAGATAGAAAATTTCTCTCAAACGAACACTTCTAGATGCATTAATTTTGTAGATAAACCTGTAAATAAAACTTTGTTTTTGGAATTATTTTTTTATGGTTTTAAATCTAATGATGGAGCAGGAGTAGGTTGTATATTAGTTAGTCCAAAAGGAGGAAAAACCATGTTAACATGTAGACTTGAATTCGATTGCACAAACAATACTACTAAATATGAAGCATTAGTTCAAGGGTTATACAAAGCAATCAGGCTTAATATCAAATACTTGCAAGTCTTTGGAGACTCTGAGATTTTTATTAAACAGGTAAGAAATACTATACATTGTTTGTTGGGACACTTGAAACACTATCAATCTTTAGTACAAGACCTGACCTCACACTTTACAACATTTAATATTTCATCTATCCCAAGACTTCAAAACGCTAGTGCTAATCTCCTTGCTAATGTAGCTTCCAAGCTTATTCCATCATAGGAATATAGCCCAGACAAATTCTTGGTTGAATTAATCTTTAGACCCTCTATTCCTGATAACATTACCAGTTGGAAATTTTTCAACAATGACCCTGATATTGTGAGTTTTCTGACTTCAGAAGGCTTTTACAATAATCAAATAGTTGATGAAGACCAACATGACAAACAACTGGAACAAGAAAACAACAATAACACTATACTAAAATCTGTAGTCAAGTTAGAGGACCTATATGACTTAAAGGATAGATTTAAACAATCCACCAATTCAAAACCTCAGAGTTCAACTCTGAGATATGAATGAGTGAATCTAGGGACAAACATGAAACCACATAACATCAACCTAGGTCTTGGCCTAACATCTAAGGAAAAACCAGCTTTCATTCGATTGTTGAAACAATAAAAGAGTGTCTTTTCCTGGAATTATGATGATCTTAAAACCTACGACACTTCGATTATACAACATACAATTCCAATGATCTCTGATGAAAAACCTGTTCAACAGAAATTGAAAATACATCCTAATTTGGAAAACCAGATTAAATCCGAGTTAAACAAATTACTAAGAGCCAATATTTTTTCCTGTCAGAAATTTCAGATGGGTCTCCAATCTGGTCCCAGTAAAAAAGAAAAATGGTGATATTCGGATTTGTATTGACTTTCAAAATCTTAATAAATCTTGCCAAAAGGATAATTTTCCACTAACCCCCATGGAACAGATATTACAATTAGTCGCATACAAGGAAAGAAGAATACGGTGGCCACGACCTCTAGACAGGGCCCCTTCATACAACAAATACAGAAGGAGAAGGTTGTGGGGGAGTACGAGGACATCTTCACCTCCCTCGTAGGGGTTCCTTTGCAGTGTTAGGTAAAGCACTCCATCGATCTGAGCCGAGGTGCATCGCTGCCCATTGGACCAATCTATCGATGCTCTATCCTAGAGAATGATAAAATCATGAGGCAGATTTAGGAGTTGCTGCAGAAAGGTCACATATGTCCGAGTTCATCGCCCTGTGGGAGCCCGATCATGTTGGTACAGAAGAAGAATGGGACTTGGAGACTCTGTATTGACTATCGGGCTGAACAAGATCATTGTCCGTAATAGGTACCCTATCCCATGGATTGATGACCTCCGAGCTCAACTGAAGTGGGAAAATTATTTCAGAAAGATCGATTTGAAGTTAGGATATCACCAGTTACCAAGCAAACCCTCTAATGTGTGGAAGATTGCCTTAAAATCCAAGGAGGGCCTTTTCGAATGGTTGGTTATGTCTTTCGGATTGACAAATGCTCCTGCAACCTTCATGAGGCTAATGGATGACAACTTACAGCCATTCACCAAATCATTTGTAGTGGTATACTTGGATGATGTCCTGATCTTTAGTAAGAGTTGGGAAGAGAACCTCCACCACATTCGCCAGGTTCTCCAAACATTGTGGCAACACAAATTATGTGCCAATTTGGAGAAATGCACTTTTGTTAACCCAAGTTCAATATCTAGGATACATTATTGATAAACATGGGTGCATGTGGATCCAGCCAAGATCCAAGTCATTCAGGATTGGCCATCTCCAACCACTTTGACAGAGCTCCGCAGCTTTCTAGGTCTTGCCAACTTCTACCGCATGTTCATGTTGGGATTTTCTCATATCACTTGGCCCTTGAGTCAAGTCACCAAGGGAGGAGTGAAAGAATAATTCTTTTGGTCCGAATCTCAACAGATGGCATTTACAAAGTTGAAAGATCGCCTCTGCTCGGCACCAGTGCTCACATTACCAGACTTGCAACAACCATTTCAGGTCGAGACAAATGCCTCTGACTATGATATTTGGGTAGTCCTTACTCAACACAACCATCCAATTGGATATCACAGTGAGAAACTTTGAGACATAGTCCAGAAGTATCCCACTTATGAAAAAGAGATGTATTCCATTATGCATGCTTGTTGACAACGGAAGCATTACATTTTGGGGAAGGAAGCGGTCATCCACACGGACCACTGACCCCTCCAGTTCATGCATACCCAAGGGAAATTGCAGAATGATTGCCATCAGAAGTGGTCCACATACCTGCAAAACTTCCATTTGAATATCAATTATAAGAAGGGAAACACCAATAATGTTGCAGATTGCCTCAATCGATCACCGATCATGGCATTAACCACCGTGCTCAACTCTTGTGGGCATGAGAGTTTTGGTTGGCCACTTATCTACAAAAGCGACCCAGAATTCAGCCACACATACTAGACACTCTTGGAGGGTCAACAATGTCCAGATTTTCACCTCCAGAATGCCTTGTTATGCTACTTGGGTCACCTTTGTGTTCTTTCAAGCGAGCGTGCCATGATGATTTGGGAAGCACACTACAGTCGGGCTGCTGGGAATTTTGGGGTTGATAAAATGGTGGCAGTACTTCAGAAGTATTTCTATTGGCCAAATCTTCAACAAGATGTCGTGAAGTACATCAGATCATGCACTGCCTATGCCATTGCCAAACCGACCATCAAGAAGCAAGGCCTCTATACCCCATTGCCTACCGCTAGTCGACCTTGGGAATCCATCTCCATGGATTACATGTCAGGGCTTCCTTCCACTAAGCATGGAAATGACTATGTTTTTGTGGTCATCGACAGGTTCTCGAAGATGGCCATTATGGCAACCTGTAAGAAAAATATCACAGCAAAAGCCACTGCTAAACTCTTCTTTGAACAAGTGTGGGTACACTTTGTGATCCCACAATCTATCATCTCAGATCGGGATAGCAGGTTCCTCAGTACATTTTGGTCCAATCTCTGGTCGACGCTGGACACCAAACTCACTAAGTCCACAACCTTCCATCCTCAAATTGATGGCTAGACAAAGGTTGTCAACATGATGATCATACACATTCTGCGCATGTATAACTCAAAGCATCCATGCACATGGGACGAGAGCCTCCCCTATGTTCAACATAGCTACAACTGGGCTCTCCACAACTCGACTGGCCACAACCCTTTTTAGGTGGGCTTGGGATTCTAGCCACTATGTCTCATTGATGTGGCCATGCCATTTGTAGCTACTCATGCAGATTCGGCTCAAGTCCAGTCCGAAACAGATAAGGAAAGCAACTTCATTGAGCACATCCAACATGGTCACCAATAGGTCTAGAAATTCTGGAGAAATCAAGTGCCAAGTACAAGCAGCGACATGATCAACATCAGGTGCCACACAAGTTTCAGGTGGTGACAAAGTCTAGTTGCATTTGCAAAAGGAACACCTTACCAGAGCCTATCGAAAAATCATACCACTCTGATATGGTCCTTACACCATTACCAAGGCCGTGGGAGACAATGCATTTGATCTCAGCATTCCCCCATTCCTTGGCCTGCACCTAGTGTTCAATGTGGACCGCCTTTGGCCATACTTTCCACCATTACTAGACACATCCGACATTGTAGAATAACTCACACCCACAGAGTTAAATCCAGATTGCATGGAACAAGCTGCAAGGCTTTTATGCGCCTGCTTGAGTAATGGGAGAGAGAAGAGGCCCCATTTGTACTATCCCAATATTAGCGAAAGAGAAAGAGACTCCATGCCTCGGGTGATTATAGGGTCAGGGTCATTGCTTACAACCTTTGATCCCTTTACCCCTGCCCACAGTACCACCACCACCTCTGCTTCAGTCTAGTGCTTCAGTCCAGTTTGCCTCTGATCCTGGCTGTGCTCTTGCCTTTGCTTCATCGTCTAGATCCTGATCAAATCATGGACACACAAATCAAGCACACTCTCCAGCAAAATATCCAATTGTATCGAGTTGTCAAAGCAGACCAACTCCTTCACCAGGGCAAGTGGCTCACTAGGGATCAAGCTCAACAGAAGTTTCCTCATCTCATGGAGGAACTCAAGGAAATGGGGACCATTGCTTCCTAAGGAGGGAGGAATGATCCAGGTGGATATTGGTGGCCACCTACCAAGTCCACTTTGACCCCCACCATTGTTTCTTTCAAATTTTCATTTTCCTTAATTGTAGCACAATTTACTATTTTTAGCAATTTTTCAGATCCTAAACTTCCGGAGCCGTTTTGAGGCCCTAAACGATGTTTTTTAGGAAAACTGGCAGCAACATGGGTCCATGGCCCAATGTTGCTCTTCCCAAATTTGTAGTTCTCATATATATCCTTATAACGAGATATTGTGCGTGTCAAACGGAGATCATATGCCAAAGTTATGAACCTGGGAAGTTGATGTACCAATTTACCCAAACGGGGCCCACAATTTGGCGTTTCATCTTCTAGGGTTAGGTTTTTGGATGTTTAGGGTTTTCCATTATTTCTCAACAATAAAGGGGCCTTCAAGCCTCATTGTAACACAGTACATAGGCATGTAGCCGCCACATCTCTTCTCAGAGATAAGATACCATCGCCTCAGTCTTTTATTTCCATTTTCTGTTTGTAAGCATATCTTAATATTTTAAATTAATGAAATAAAGTATTATTTCTATTACATATTTGTGTTTATGGTTATCTTTGTAATTTTTTGTGTTCCTATTTAAATCTGGATCAGACGAACACCACATGTGGAAGGATCAAACATGGTTGGTAGGATCCTTTCCAACATTACCCTGAAACTTTAGGATGTTTGAGGGAAGCGTAGGCGGCATAGAATGCAAACCAACATCGTGGTGTATGGGGTTGTTTATCAACTGGCTAAAATTTGGTAGACTTAACCCAACCATAACAGTGAGCATGGGGGTTTCCGGAATGGTTTATGAGACTGTTCCGCTTGATGTGACCACTGGGATAAAACTAGAGCTAACACTAGGTTGGGTTCCTACACCAGCTGTGGGTCTATATATGGTGACGTTATGCAATGAAGGAGGCTTGGAATCAGATGACGAATTAGAATAACCAGGAGAAGATTCAACATGGGGACTCGAAGGGCTATGAACTCGAACCCAATGTGCAGGGGAAATATTCCCAAGCGGAAACTGGGGGTGAAGGGTTAATTGTCTTTGTGATAAACACCTTGGTGGCGCAATGGTGATAAGGCACACGTGACACGAAAATGGTGAAGGGATATCAACGATATGCCTTTGTCTCAATGAGGGGAGATAAATTTATTATGTTAAGTCTTGGCTTGGTGGTGTAAATCAGGCGCCCTTTGCTTAAGATGTGCATGTGTGTGCAAGTGTATTTATTGACTAAGCCCAGATCATGTTTGTAAAAAAGAAAAACACTTGCTGAAAATAAACTGAAATTAACAACAGAAAATGAACAAAAAAATAATTAACTAAACCCCACCCAAACTGGGTTTGCAAACACTATGTTGGTTGGTGGCCAAATCAATGGAAAATACACTAAAACAGTCAAGAGATCTAAATGTCAGTGTGACTTGGATCAAGTGGGCTGCTGGAAAGTGGTGCAGCAACAACAAAAAACCACAGAGGAAGATTGCTGTAGAAAGATAGGGAGATGGGTGAAACACCTAGGGAAACTGATGGAACCCTATGGCCAATGACCAAACAAGTTGCAATGTGAAACTATGGATGGTGACAACCTATATTTATAGATATGAAACATAAGGGTACATCTATGGAAAATATGGTTGAAAGTGTTGCAGAGACTCAGACTAATCGCTCAACTAAGCTCCTCTTATAAAGGTGGAAACATACTAGAAGCCCTGGGGGGCTAAATTCCACTTTGACGAGTGAATTAGAGTAGATCAAGGATGAGACTGAGGTCAAACAACACAACAGATAACTCTTAGCAAAACCTAGAAACAAATCTAAGAAAAACTTGAAAATCACATGTACTGACCTGTTTTCAGGTGGGATCACACTTTTTGGGCTGAAAGGTGCTCTCTAGAGCTTAGATCACACTTTTTGGGCTAGAAAATGTGATTTCTACTATGTGATTGTCGGTCGACAAATCTCTGAAAAAATTGTCACCTTTGTCACGACTGGTTCCCATGACCTGTGGAAAAGACCAGAAAGCTTGCGAAAGTCAGAAATTTAACATATCTAGGGTTAAAAAGCTAGGAAACATTAAGAAACTGAAAAAAGAAGAAACCCTAAGCTGAAAACCAAAGGTCACGAAGGTTTTTGGATCTGAAGTATGAACCCCAGCGGAGTTTCCCATTTTTGTTGTAGTGTTTTCTTCTAAAAGATGTATGAAAAGAACCCACTTAAGATTGTGGATGACAAGCAATCTCAACAATATAAATGGCTTCTAAACATTGTAGATCTACAATAACTGATAGAAACAAATCCTGCCAAAATTATGATCTATGCCACAATCATAGTTAAACAACAAAAATACATAGTAATAACTCCAATCATCCAATGGAAACCAAATATAGAAATAATAGTTTTATTATAGCACCTGTGAAGATAAAAAATAAATGTTACCAGTCCCCCTCTATGGGATGGGTTCTTGGCTATCCTCAAACGTCTTCAGCTTGTGTAGAGTCTCCCTCCTCTATAATGTGTAAACCCAACAAAAATATGGTGTGCGACAATGAAAATAATTAGAGTTACAACGATGAGTGCAACAATGAAAATAATGAAAAGTGAATAATGAATGGAAAACCCTTCTATTTATAACAAAATATTGAGTTTTCCTTGAATAGTGAGAAATAATAAAATATTATTAACCCCATTCTTGGAATAACCACTTGGAATATTTTATTATATTTGGTTAGGAGGGAAAAAAATATTTAAACTTTTATTTAGAAATAATAAGTAAATAAATGATTTATTTATCATCTCAAGGAATTGGTTAAGGAATAATAAATAAATAAGGATTTATTTAATTATTCCTATGGGATTTAGTCAAATTTGACAAAGAATAATAATTAATTAGGGATTAATTAATTATTCTTAGAGAAAATAAGATAATTAATGATTTATCTGTTAATTTTTCATGATTGGGTCAAATATAACAAGGAATAATAATTGAACAATGGTTTAATTAATTATTCCTAGAAGAAAATCAAATAAATGGTGATTCATTTAATTATTCTTCATGGATTTAACTATAAATTACTTAACAAAGGTGGTTTATTAAGTAATTTCTCACAATGAAAGCAATTTTACTATGGTAAAATTGGTTTTACATGGTGTACTTCAATCCCTCTAGTAAATTAGGCTAGACAATCAATTTTTTGGTGATAACCGGCTGAGTAGTACAACCCATACATGTTCGGATTGTATTTGGTGATGGCAAAGAGTCATAACTTGAAGCACATGCACAAAAAAAGATGGTTCACCCTCACCATTGAACTAAAACTTGGACAAGTCATGAATAAGTTCTGTAGGGATGGTACATTTAGGATTTTTAGAAAAACATCCTGGGATTATGATTTTGGGAAGAGCCATTTTAAAATAAGAGATTCAAACCGGACTCTATGGGTGCAACCTGTTGTCTGGTCCTCCTTCTAGTGCCAAAAATGTTGATGGTTCTAGACCCACCAACATTCATAGGATCTCCTCGGTGTGAAGTCCCAACATGACCTCACACTGTTTGGTGTAGGAGTTCCATCCGGTATAAGGGCCTGGTTTCCATATACTCAGAGATATGCCTTGGATCTAGCTGTGAGCACATGAGAGTGTTGTGCTAGTATCTTCAAACAACAAGGTACATGTGCCCAATGAGTGCGTAATGTAACTTGTGTCTCGGTTCTCTTACTGTAAAGGGGGAGAGTAAAGTGAGCCTCTAAGTGAGAGGTAATAGTACCACCCAGGAAGAGACACATGTGAACTAGAGAGGTCTATCCAGAATCGAGTGGAATAGTCCACATTGGATGCGATAGTCATTAAAACTGAGGTGAATGGGACAACACGTACACCACCGAGTGGAGTAGTCCACATAGATGTGACAGTCATTGTAACCATAAAACCAAGATGGTCTATCCAGTATCTTGCAGAGTATTCCACAAGGATGTGACAGCGGTGGTAACCAATACATAAGGATGGTCTGTCTAGTATCCCACGGAGTAGTCCACAGGGATGAGGCATTGGTGATAACCATTACAACAAATTTCCAATAATGTAAGCACTAAAACAATAGAAGTAGTTCAAATATATTAGTACAGGTGAAACAAACTTGCATTACAAATGCTAAAAGAATAGTATTACAAACATCTACAAAACATCCATGAAAACGTACTGGCCTTAACAAGCTTCTAAATTAAAAAAAATTCCTAAGACCATACATCTGTAGTGAGAACTGGTCGTGGGAGGTCACTAGGAGGACACCTCTGTGCAATTTCTGGGAGTAGTGTAGGCTTAGGTCTTTGTACAATGTGGGGTTCTAGCAAGCGAGGAGGTGACTTGATGTCTAATCTTGTAGAGTGCGCAGTCCAAGGTGGGCCTTAAGGAAGTTTCTACGCAGTTCTGGGAAGGAAGGAAGGTTTCTCACTTTTGAGATTGCACAATGGAACACAACTGGAGGAAAAACTCAAGCACTACCTAGTTCTAGGTAATAGAGTAGCACCATTGAGGGTTGAGACAGAGATATTTTCAGGAAAGCGAGGTTGTTGAGTCAGAGAGATTTTCA
Source organism: Pinus taeda (assembly GCA_000404065.3). NCBI lineage: Eukaryota > Viridiplantae > Streptophyta > Pinopsida > Pinales > Pinaceae > Pinus > Pinus taeda. The sequence goes on from APFE031229928.1 coordinate 37,219, forward strand.
GGAAACTCGATAAGTGTGAGAGGAAAATTAACTTGTGGAAAATTTGAAATTATGATCCTACACTCAGCATACTTGGAGAACATGACAATACTGATCATCGAGACAACATGGTAAAGCATGATGCTCTATCCTAACTTTGTGAACTATGAATTTTGTATTTTGGATCATCTAACATGCGACACTTGGGATATACCTTTGGACGTTCGTGACGACACTTGCATGGCATTTCTTACAACTTTGTGTATGAGTGAGATAGGTGTTCACATGGTTAGGACACTTGTATACAGAATGACCAACCTTCATGGTCACTAGAACGGGTCACAAACATGACATAACAACCAAACATCTCAAAAGACAAGAGTTGATCCAATAGGCGAAAGGGGCAAGACACATAGAAGAAACACATGGAATGAATTTTAGTTCTTGCAATCGTGCATATCATTGAAGACAAAATGATATGACCTTGATAAGTAGTACTTCAAGGTATATACTAAGAGGGGTATCTCAAAAGATGTGCTTCATTTTCCATAACTTCCCTCTAAAGGGTTGTGCATCAGATGGAGTCTTCATGCAGTCTCGATTTTATATCATACCTTAGGTTCCTGGATCTTCTTATATTCTTCCCTAGCTCCTTGAGAGTCATCTAGCATGTCATTCCTCTTTGTGGTCACTGAGAGATACATCTGCGTAGTGTTAGCGGGAAGTCACTGCTGTTGGGATGAGGCCCTGGGAGGACACATCTACTTAGTTTTAGAATGCAATGCAGACTGGGAAGTTGAGGGACAACACTGTGAAATTTTAATATGCAAGACATTGCTGTGGGATGAGGTCCTGGGAGGACACATCTGCACAGTTTCAGGATGTAAGGAAGACTAGGCAACTAAGGGACAATGCTGTGCATTTTCTGGAGACAGTGGGTTTCGGTTGTGGGAAGGACACTGGAGGGAACTACTGTGTAGTTTTGGATGCCAAGGGAGGCTGGGCTCTTTGCACATTTTATAGTTATAACAAGAAAGAGGAAATCTTTAGGGTTGCAGATGTGAAGTGCACAATTCAGGAAAGCTAGATGAGGCTAGGTTGCTAGGGAAACTCCATAATTTGGTTAAGTGTGGGATCAATGGAATTTATGTGATCAATGGTAGAACTTGACTATGACCACACACTTGAACACTTAGTGACACAATGTAGACCATTCAGAACATATGAAAACATACTTTGGTGAATGTAACAACCTTTGTGAGAAGAGTGCATGAAATGAGTGTGAAACATGTCTATGTGGTGAGGACAACCCATCCTCACAAAGCTTTCCCCTTGAAGCAAAAAAAAATTCCATTTTCATGACAACGGTAATCCCCATGCCCAAAGGTGACACATATTGTATAAGATAAAGTGTGAAAGACTCTTAAGATCAAAGAGGGGAGCTTGAGAGCATCAACTCACCAATCAGTGACTAAGGAACGATCGATCACATGATCCACTGTAGGCTCTGAAATTTGAGTACAGGCCAAAATTTTGGAGGGTGTTATTGTCACTACAACAAGTGGTTATAGGAAAAATGACATGTCCCTCTATGCCTTTGTCAGCAATATTTCACCTGCAAAGGGAGGTTCAATTGGGTAAGCCTCTACCACTTCTCTTTCCTTACACATCTTACTGGTCAAATTAGAATTAATACTTGTTTTTATTTATTAGAAAGCATTAAGCATATGGTAGCTAGCTTCAAGGCTTGCACATACCCCTCCTCCCATTTCATATATCACAAAACCTTGATAAAATTCCTAATAAAAATTAGCTAGCTAGGGAAGTAAGGTCTTGGATCCATTTCCCTTTTTAGGGAATTTTTCAATCTCAACCCATTAAAAGATGAAGAGGCAGACCAAAAATTGTTAAAAAGGGGAAAAATACCAAAGGAAAAGCTCCTATTGAGCCAAATACTAGCCATGAAAACATATAAATTCTATCCACATACTTTGGCCCTAAAATCCCCAAAGTCAACTAGAGGAAAAGTTCCAGGCTCAGTAAACTAGACCCTATATCCCTTGTAAACCTACCTATTGATATCAGCTCTCCCCATGTTGTAACTCCACATATTGAAGCCTTCCTTGCACACACAATCGAAACAAAGGTTCTTAAAGGAAAATAAGTAGAGGTGGAGTACCAAGAGGAGGAAACACTACTTGAAGTTTTTAAGAGTGGCAAGAGACTCCATACAAGGCCCAAAAACAAATTATGATACAAAATCAAACTCAGAAATAACCCACAATTGGCTAAAGAAGTGATTGATGTTGACAATATGCCACTGAAACACCACATCATCGACAAGAAGAAGGCTATAGGCTTTAAGAAGAGTAGAGACAAAGAAACTATGAAGAGGGGTCCTATAAAGACAAGGAAAATAAAAAAAACGAAGAATAGAGAAGGTGTATGTGCTTCTCAACGCAGTTAGTACCCTCAGCTAAGAGACTTGGGGGAGTAAACTTGAAATTTTGTTTATCCATTTCAGGAAACAAGGTTTTACATTTTATCACTAACACTTAGCCTAATAGTTTTTGCATACAATAGAATAGTATGGAAGTTAACATTGCCATCGTCAGCATTTTTGGTGAAACTGACAGATCCACTTTCAAATAGTTTGGGACAAAACTGTGTGCCCACTGATATAAAATTATACAGGGATGAAAGCCGACAGTCAGTTTGTTAGTGATTTTGGAGAAAACAAGGAGTGATGACATCTCCATTGTCCGTGAAATTCAGACAAGATAAAATGCCGACCTTCCCACTGTTAGCAATTTAGAAACAAGAGGAAAAGAAATGTTGATAATCAGTCTATCAACAAAAGCTATAAGTCAGAAAACTAGTGAAGCTGACAACAAAATTATTAACATTTTTTCACCATGAGGTCCGAATGAAAGAAAGGATGAACAAAAAAGGCAGTTTCGGTGGAAACTTGATCCTATTTTACAGAGGGACCTATTTTTCTAGCTAGGATGTTGTGCTATCAGTTAGGGACCTATTTCTATTGCCAAGGAAGATAACTTGAGATATATTTCACTTGACCTATATATTAACATATTTTCCAGTAGCTATTTTTAGGAAAAATTGAATGTAATTATGTTTTTATTTACATGCATGAACTTGAAGATATTTA
>APFE031229928.1:45366-50049 GCA_000404065.3 Pinus taeda
ATGACAATGTTAACATATCATTTCTAATGTGTCACTAGTGACATGCGACTACTATGTATGCCACCTGTCACTCACATATGCCTACCTAGCAAAACAAATACAACAAATATGAGTGAAACATGTCCCAATCATGTAATTTCCTTGTCTTTACTAAACATCATCATGAAATTATCCTTAGCTTAGTTCCATTGTGAGGTTCCACCTCGTGCCTTAGTGATTTATCAAGTTTTCTTTTGTACTTGATTTTTGGAAGGTTCTATTATCCCAAGCCTTTGGATGCTAACTAATGGAAAGCTACAATATGGTACCTTACCATATGCTAATGTTCTATTGACAACAAAAAACCCATATTAGAGTTTGAGGTTGAGGGATATGTCAAGGTTCGATATCAGTTGACCATTAATATCTTGGTGGGTTGGCCCTCTAGTGTTTTTGCTATCAAGTGATGGAAAAATGGCCTGTTGATTGTTGTCCATTATATTGACCTAATATAAAATGGGATAAGCATTAATTTGCATGGGTTGTTGATATGCCAATATAGATAGTGCTTGGACATATCACTTGGTTTTTGGGGTTGTTTGGTAGCTCCTAGGTGGTAAAGGTTCAAGCCTCAAGTGAAAGAGCGAATGATAGAACTAGTGATTGTTATTTGGGTGTTATGGTTTAGATCTAAATGACAATTGTTACCAAGGAAGGGGAGGAATCAATAGAATTAAATACATCATGCATTTTTATTTAAAGGATAAATAAAAGGTAGTCGAAGGATTCACATTAGAGATCTACACATGCTCTGATCTTCCATTGGCACAAACTTTGTTTAGGGAAGGTGAGTCTAGGTTATAATGTTGGATAATCTAGTTAGGTGGATTACAGGTAAAGCATAAAATCGTTCTAGATAACGAATATTAATTCACCTTCTTGTATTAAATTTTGTCTTAACATTTGGATGAAATTCCCTATAGAGGGAAGGGCCAAACCTACACTTTTCTTACATACTAGAATACAGTACAACCCAATTAACAATTGATTTATGAAAACCATTGCAATTAAATTTTGGTTTATATGGTTACATAATTACTATTGGGGTATCAAATAACAATTAGAATTGATCTCAAGGAAATTATTAATGTTCACATTCAAATCTAATTTCCATCTCATATTATAGATATAGGTTGTCTTCTTCAACTTTTTAACATTTATTCTCAGAATTTAGCAACTATTTTCCAAATTATTAATTCAACTCATCCCTTATCAATTAATCAATATCTAATTTGATAATAGAAACTATATTCTTTTATAGGTACAATTTAACATTTAACAACTATTAGTTATTCATCGACATAAATTCAAATCGACCATCACCATTGGCTCAACTACTGTCAATCTCTTTACAAGTTAAAACATCAAATATAAATCAGCTCAATATTTTCTGGCATTCATTAAGCTAGTTAAATGTTATTTTCTAAATACACTATATCTTTAAGCTAGGACCCAACTAATGGTTAGCCCTTATAAAACTAAACTCTATGAATTATCAAACATATATAGTGATTTAAATGAATACAATAAAATACCATTCACCCTTGATTTTTGCATCTAGATGTTGAGAGAGAGTTGTACCTAATTTCCTATAGCCTAATGTCAATTGAAGGAGATCCAACAATGATCTCATATATATTCCAAGTATTGTTGACTTACCAGTAACCTCCCAGCCCACTCATTTTCTATGCTTATTCCCATAAACCCCCAATTAGCAATGTGGAGGTGAGTTGTTACGTTCAAGAGGTTCCCACTCAATGTGAAGGAGATTTACATGCTAAATTCACAAAATGTTTAAATATAGCTACACTAAAAATAGTTCAAGCATTAGAAGATTTTTCTAATATTAGGGTTCATGAAATACATCTCTCATAGGTTGGTCTTCTTTTATAGGATATTTTAGCTGCCCCCTGATCTATTTATTTTATTATTATTTTTTAACCCTTCATTCTTTTATTTTGTTTCTTCCTTCTAGATTCTTTTGATTTATTATTTTCTTCTAACTCACTTTATTTTTATTATTCTCCTCTAACTTTCCTTAATTCATTATTTTCATCTCACTTTCCTTACTTTTATTATTTTCTTTAACTTCTCATATTTTATTATTTCTTTTAACTTCCCTTATTTTATTAAAATTCTTCTAATTTTCCTTATTTTGTTATTTCTTTTAACTTATCGTATTGTTTTACCTTTCAGCTTCATGTACTTTACTATTTCTTTCTTTAAATACTTTTTTATTTTAGATTCTAATTCTATGCTTCTTTCATAAGAAGAGTTCTCATGAATATGATATTTCTTAAATTTTAGTTTTGTTTCTTTTTATTTCATGCACACTAACTCCCTTCCCTTTTAATGCTAAGGTCAATTTAACATTTTATTTTCATTATTCCTAACTTTAGAATATTTTATCGCCGTGTTTTAGGATTGATAGAATATTTCTTTGAGTTGAAATTACTTCATTTATTTTTTTAAAGTACACATTAATCCTACCCCAAAAATACCTTCTTCCGAGGTTTTTCTAATTTTCAATTAAAAAATTCTCTAACTCACTTTTACATGTACCGTTTATCATTAGTTATTTGGCCCATTCTCTTTGGAATTTAATTTATCTTCCTCTTTCTAATACCAAGGGTGTTGATTTGATTGTGCTATTGAAAAACTCTTCCTCAAGTTCCAAGGGTGCTATAACACTTTCCCTTCAAGTATGTGTGAATAATTTAGGGGAACATAGGCATGCCAATGTAGACATTATTAACTCTTGTGTTTCCCATTGTTGTGGCGATAATGAAACCTCATAAGTGATTCAATATGTGGTCCAACCCTCACGACATCATGCAACTTCAAGGTAAAGGTTTTATACCCTACAATCCAAGACACAATTGGGGTGAAAATAGGTGGGACCGATGACATTAGCTCCCACCCTTCCGAGGAAATTCCAATCCTCCTCATGCAAACAACCATTCCATATGTGATTCAATTGACAAATATATAATATGTGTTTGAATCCATAATTGTCATATCTATATATATATATATATATATAATATATATATAATATATATATATATATTAATATATAAATATATAATTTAGTTGATAGACACACACAATAAAGTTTTTTGATGTCATTAATACTCAATTACCAAACTAGTGTTGATTGTCCCTTTAGGTGCTTATGCATCACTGTGGTATCTTTCTACATATAAGATGATTTTTAGTAATTTTTGAACATCAATATAAAAGATAAGTCATCACAATATATTCATGATAAGAAACATCAACTACTATCATCACCATACACATATTTAGATTGACAATTGAAGTAAGCACAACATGATTCATCAATACATCGAATAATAAACAAATCATTGTTGTTTGATGTCCTCAAAGAATAAGGTGTATGCCACCGTATTTGCCTTAGAAGTGAAAGTAAAACTGAAAATGTATATTTCAAATCAAGCTAAGATAAGGCACGATATATATATCTTAATTATAGATGAATCAAGTGGCGAGGGGGCAAAAAATCTCACTCAATGTAAACTTTTCTTTAAGTTTTACACTCTAAAAAAGAGATTTGGTCCTATGGCACTTGATAGATCCATGGCTAAGAGGTATCTATGCTGATGGCATGAGAGACAAATTCTAGAATCCAAAATGAGGGAGATGTGTAATTCCTTATGTTCTCAAATTAGAGTTAACACATGTCGCTTTTAAAGTTAAAATAAAATATTTCTTAAATAAAAACAAATGTAAGTATATTAAAAAAAACAAAAAGAAAGATACATATTTGATTAGTTTCAATTAAAAGCATTTTAAAGCCTCAACAATTTTACTTTCAGTAATTTGATTGTTGATATTTGAACCAAGTATAAAGGAAATGTATAATTCATTCCATTCCTAATGTAGAGTTGATTTTTTTTTATATATTATCACTTCCCACTATGAGGAGGAGGTATTATTCTTATACTTTAAAAAAATATATTTCAATGCAAATATTAAGTAAAATATTTGGATATATATCTGAACTAACATATTTCAGTATCAACTTCATATATATCTATGTATAGAGAGAAAGAAAAAATAATTTTAATGTCGAAATATAAAATATAATAAAAATAATAATATAATAATATATGATAATATATAATATATATAATAATAATATAAGATGTGTGACAATGTGATTATAAATTAAATATTTCAATATTCTATAATATATAGAATTTGAAATTAATTTTTAAGGTTATATATATCTTAAAGTTAAAAATATTTTATGTAGTTTAATTATTCTATATTTTCTCCCTTTTGACATACACTTAGTGACTGTTGTCAACATTTCTTGGAATTGCAAGCTTAAGCTATGTAGCCTACACTATGTGAGTGCTCAAGGGGATTTTGAAGAAGCTAAATCCAATTATACATTAAAAAACACAATTTAAATAATGAAAATTAAGATCTCATGAACAATTGTATTACGAGAACATTTTATTAGCACATTACTCAAAATGAAGGAGATGTGCAATTCATTCTGTTAGCCTCCTGCTGTAGCAGGTTACTCATATTTCATGATTGACATTTTTACAGGCCAAATATGTCATACTTTGCATGCTGCAATGCTCCATATTTTCTTAACAGTCTCCAAGC
>APFE031229928.1:91805-101951 GCA_000404065.3 Pinus taeda
TGTTTCCAACAAATAATTTGGTTTCCTTCCATGAGAGGAATATTTTAAAATCATTAAATTCTCCAATTTCATGATGCATTTCTCAACATTAAAGGTGTACATAAATCATTGGTGTTGATGATGATTAATTGGACTGTGAATTTTTGTTGTGTCGTGGTCAGCATGTTATGTTGATATGTAATTTGTGAGTTGAAGCTAGCTTCGTGAATGGTGCACTTGGTTATGTGAAAGATATATTTTATATGCCTTCCTCTAAGCCACCTCAACTTCCAATGTTTACAACTATTCTTTTTTATAAGTATGTTGGTGTTCCATTTCATGCATGCAATCCAAACATTGTACCTATCACACCAATGATAAGAGGAAATCGAAAAAAAATTCCTTTTGAGATGGCATGGGCTCTTATAATCCACAAGTCACATGGGTTGACTTTAGAATGAGAATCAATTGATATTGGGAATAAAGAACAACAAGACCTAACTTTGACAAACATATCAAAAGTGAAATTAATAGATGGTTTACGCATTTCACCGCCTTTCTCTTTTCAACGCTATGTCAAGATGTAGGATAGTGCATATGTTACAATTAAGAAGAAAGAAGAGGAGTGATTTACACCCATATCATCATGACATGCAACTAATAATATTGTGGCCTATTTATAGAACATTTTTTGAATTGATTTTATTTTCCTCTTTATTTACTTTTAATATAATAATGCTTTTCATATATTCATGAGATGAATACAATCATCATATTCATAGGAATATTTGATAAAGTTATTTACATCGTTTTTCATGCTGTTTAATTTACTTATTTTTTTTAAGTGGCTATTGTTCTTTTGTTTAGAATGAACGAGTCAGACATAAACAACCAATTATATAAAGCAATTGTTAAAAATCAATTTAATGGTTGGTTCATATTGATATTAATTTTTCAAATTCATATTATCATGAAATACAAAATTATGGGCTAAATGTTATTAATATCAATATTACTAATGATATCCAATATTAATGAAAATTTTGGCCACCACACCGAAAATTACCAATATTAATATTGTAATTAATATGTCTATTAATTAATATTCATATTTATTTAATTTAATGATGTTTAATATTAAGTTAATAAATTTTCTATACATTAATCCTGAACATTATCCATTAAACATTCGATATAAATATTGATTTAAATTAGTTTAAAACTTTAGTTATTTAGCTTTACCACATTTCTGTTTTATATCTATAATTTTTTTCATTTGTTCATGTACTATATGGTTATTTAAAGGATGAGGTTTATAAGATTATTTTTTTAATATTAATAAAAATTAGTTTAATGTTTATATTTATATCGAACAAAAACATTGTATTAATATTCTAGAAAAATATTAATATAAACATGAACATTAATTTAAATATAAATATAGGTTTACTAACATTAATAATATTGGATTTTGAACATTAGGTTTACAAAATTGTGAATTTTTTTTTGACTCTTACCACTCATTACACTTTATCACTCATTTCATGTATACAATATGTATTGCTAATAAAGTTTATATTTGTAGAAATATGTGTATTATTTGGTTAATGTAGCATTAAATTATTTTATAACATGAAGTTTATAAGATTAATTTTTTTAACATCTATGAAATCACTCCAATGAACTAACTATTAAATTTTGTTATTTATGTTATATGTGCATTATATTAAAGTTTTAAATAAATATAATTTTATGTAACAACTAATATATATTAATATAAAAAAAAAAACTTCTATATAATTTTATATAAAAAAAAATAATGAACTTTTAATAAATAAAAGTAATTGTAGATTATTAATCCGATAGGTAATGATATCAAATTCTTTAATATAATAATATAATTATATAAATATTAAATAATATAGCTATTATTATTTATATAGTTATTAATAATAAAAAATAATTCACTTTTAATAAAATAGAGGTAAATTGTAAATTATTTATATAGGGGTAAATGATATAAACTTATCCAGATATATTAGCCACAAACCACATTGCTAAATTGAAAAATTAAAGAAATGGATATAATCTCTACGGATATACAAACATGACGTGCGCAAACGCAAACTGGTTACAATCACGGAACATAAAAAATAGATTGATATGCAACCTAAAACTGAGCATGGTAAATCTGGAGCAGTATGAACCCTAAAAAGACGAAATTTTGTTCTCTACGGTGATATAGATATTCTATTCAGACAAAACAAAGGAGATCAGATAGTGCAATTTATGTGCTTTCGTGCGATATAAACATTCTATCATATGTCACAACATGTGGAATTCCTTGCATGCTCGTGAGTTGATGCTGAGAGTCTGCTGTGTTGAAGTTGACCACCATGAATATTGACAGAACGTGGAAGACATATCGAGATCTCGAGCTGATGAAGGGTTTAATGTTCGTTGGCTCTATTGTATACTTGATTTCACCTTAAGATCGTGTGTGGTAGCGATGCTGCCCATTTTTTGCTCTTACTATAACGCCCGTGATGGCATTTAATGCAACAACTACTGATTGCAGATTTGGGACCCGTTGAGTCATTCATACGTATAATGCAGGCGATGCCCGATAGGAACCGATTCCATAAATCGGGTGATGGAACAGTTTTGATCTCTTTTTCATTTGAGAATGTATATTTCAATTTGAACTTTCCTTGCACAAGTTGCATTTGGTGTACATTTCAACTTCTTGATATGATTTATGATTGTTTTAAATTTTTGATAGCTCTGTTTTCATGTAACAAGTTTTTACTGCCAATGCCTAGTAACTGCTGAATCAAGATCTATCCTACAATATTTAAACAAATATGGGTGTTCTGCCTGCTCTAATAAGTAGGAATTGGTTGGTTTAAGTTTATCATTGGTTTGGTTGGTTTAAATTTATCATTTGTTAGATTATGATAAATTTTGTAAATGTGGTATGAAAAACTAGTATATATGTTTTTTTAGATTTATAAGTCATTACTGAGTGGAAAACTGTCTTTGTCCAATTAATAAAAGCCTTTTATACATCAATATAGTATTTGACTTGGAAGTGACCTTAAAATTGAGACGGATAAAGATCAAATTTTTACACTGTCCTAACCCAACCACAATAAGTAGAAAAGAATAAATATACATCACCTTGACAATCAGATATATCGAATCATTAGGTATAAAAGTATAGTTTTGAAGTAAGCAGGAGCTTGAAGGCACAGTGGAATTAAAATTATGGATCTTGTTGTTCTGTCATGGGTGCCTACCCCACACTTTTCTATCACCTACATCAGCTACAGAACTTCCTATCATCTTCGACTTTTAGATAATGCTTGGCCCTGGGATAAAGGGCTGTTTTTGATGATACGTAGCTGCAGTCAAACAAGTCTCTTTCCACGCCAAAAAGTTTTGAACTTTTAAATTGGTTTGAAAATGAAAATGTTAATGTAAGTGATCAAAGTAGTTCTGTCCTATCAAGAGAAGTAACAGCAATGCCATCCTCAAGAGCTACTACTCCAGATTCATCGAGAGAGGACGCTCTAAGCCTATAAATTATGTCTTTGAAGAGACAGAGCAACAACTCAAGAATCAATAGGACGATATATACCACCTAATATTGCAGTCTGTAATGGAAAACCAGAACTCTCTCACAGATGAGGAGAGAAGTGCTGAAATATATGGATCGGGGCACCGGGATGCTGGATCTGTATTTCTGGAATCAGTCACTTTTGAAATTCCTGCAGCGAGATACTTTCAGGCATTGGAGGGGCCCGAGCTTGAAGTTCTAAGGGTGAGAAGACTATAGATATATGTTTAACTTTCACCATATTATTAGTAGATCAATAATTTCAGGCTATATTTGTTTATGTGCGGGTGTAGTGATGCATAAATTGCTCAGGATCCACGTTTCTGATATATATATTTATTTTAATTTTGATTTTGGTTTGTGATGTGAGATATGAAATTCTTTGGAGGTAGTAGTTTCTTGTGAGATATCCAGAGCCCATGAGATATCAAATTCTTTGGAGGTAGTAGTTTCTTGTGAGATATCCAGAGCCCATGAGATATCAAATTCTTTGGAGGTAGTCATTTCCTGACATATCCAGTGTCCGTGAGACCTCGAAATATTTGGCAGTAGTAATTATCTGTGAGATAATAGTGGAAGTGAGATAGCAAAATTTTATGAGGAACAATTGTATTTTAGAAATTAGAGAAGTGTAGTGCATTTTATAGTTTGTAACTTTGAATGAAGTAAGTGATGCATGCATTCTTTGTATATTGGTTCACTGTGTGTTTATGTATAGTATTTGTCTCATGCCTATCTGCAAGTCATGAAGATTTAGGATGTAGCACTCATGTTTGAACTTTATACAGATAATTAATCTTGTACATGGGGATAGGGAGCAATTATATAATTTATATATAGTTTCATGGTATGAAATCTATAGAAAAATTAAAGTAGCCATAAAAACTTTAGCGTTGCTTTTCATCCCATATGAGTAGGGTTGACAAAGATTCTATTCCTTGCGACTGTTATCCAATATATAGAGTTAATTACAGAATACCTGCAGAGAATCTAGCATACCTTTGAAAAAAAATGTGTAACTCAAGAACATACAAATAACCCACTTCACAAATATTGGAATTTATGAGATAACCTCTAGCTTTGAAGAAATTCTGTTTATTTCAAGTTCACACAAACAACCCATTTAATAGATATTAGAATTTATGAGATAACCTTCCGAAGGTGATCAGACGAGTTGTAATGAGTCTGTGAAGAGGAGTGAGATTATTATATAGGTATTTGGGCCGACTAAAGTCTTATATAGTATACTGAATCTATTAAACAGTGAGAAGTTCTGGTTTCCAAGTTCAATTTCTCAATCCCTGGAGCACTGAGAAGTTCTCATGACCTACGCATTAATTTATATGTGACCTAGAGGTTTGTTGGTGGTTTGATTTTGATGTTTTTCCTTTCTTTCCTTTCAGGACCGTGAGAAACTTGGACTTCCTCCCGTGGATAAAAAATGGCCGTTTCTTCTGAGATTTCCGAATGCTTTTTTCGGAATGTGCATAGGGTTGGCAAGCCAAGCATCGTTATGGAAGGCTCTCTCCACTTCTCCCGCTGTTAATTTCCTCCATATCCCACCGCAGATAAATTTAGCTCTCTGGTTACTTGCAGTGTGTATACTAATCCTTGTTTTCTGCACTTATTTCCTCAAAATTATTTATCATTTCGAAGCTGTCAAGAGGGAGTTTTGCCATCCAGTGAGGGTGAATTTCTTCTTTGCGCCATGGGTTGCCTGTATGACGCTAACTATAGCAGTACCTCCAGCAATAGCAGAGTCCGTCCATCCATCGTTGTGGTGCATTTTCATGGCTCCTTTGCTGATTTTGGAGCTCAAAATATATGGTCAATGGCTGTCTGGAGGAGAGAAAAGATTATCAACGGTAGCCAACCCGTCTACACACTTGTCTGTGGTGGGAAACTTTGTAGGATCTCTATTAGCGGCTCGCTTGGGCTGGATGGAGCCTGCAAAATTCTTATGGGCCGTAGGGCTGGCCCATTACTTAGTATTATTCGTGACACTCTACCAGAGGTTGCCTACCAGTGAAACGCTGCCCAAGGAACTCCATCCAGTATTTTTTCTATTTTTGGCTGCTCCTGCCACTGCAAGCTGGGCCTGGGAGACAATTTTTGGAGAATTTGATACAGTTTCACGCATCATGTATTTTGTTTCACTGTTCATCTATACTTCTCTGGTAAGTATAAGTAGATGCTTTATTTTAGTTGCTTAAACTAGACTTTGTGTTTATACTACTTGAACTGTAAACGATCCTTTCTATTTTATGGTGCAGGTTGTGCGCGTCAAGTTGTTCCGAGGGTTCAGGTAATCATCTTAATGCTGCCACTATTTCAGAGATTTTCTTATATTCAAAGGCATCAATTATCTTGATATTGTTGAGACATTTAAATATTATTTCTGGGACCAGTTTCAAACCACTCAGTGTGGTTTATCATCAAGATATTGATGAATTGATAAACCATATTGAGTGGTTCAAAACTAGTAATCCAAACAAATATTGAAATATGATTTATTAGAAGAATTTTCTCAATAACATTATGATTATAGAAATTTACATTCGGGAATATTTTGATATTATTATTTATATTTTTAATATGTTTGGTAGTGTCTTCCGGTATTCTCCAGAATAAAAGATGGCGCCTGCTTTATCACTGCTTTTTCTTAGAATCAATCGATATGAAGGATATTGTTCAAAATATGTTTGTGCTTTATCATTAGTTTACCTGTCTCTGCACATTCCATCAGAATGGTCTGACTTTACAGTTTTGCCTCAGTTTTAAGCGAGTTGAAGAATAATGTCCAAATTATGTCTATGAAGCTGTAAAAGTGAAAGAATAAAACAGAAATAAACACAACCCAAACGGCGTGCAATGTACAAGCTACCTTTAGCAAAATAAAACAATGTCCACAAACACGCCACTTAAATCCTTTTGAAACCACCTTCTGATCCTTAGATATATTTTTACCAACAGATCTTCTATGTTTTTTTTTGTCCAGAAAACAATCTTAATTTACACTCCACTTCAATCCTTTTGAAACCACCTTCTCCTTAGATATATTTTTGCCAACAGATTTTATATGTTTTTTTTTTTCAGAAAATATCCTAATTTTATTATAGCAAATAAAATTACATTCTATCATATATATATACGTATATGTATATATCGGGTAAATTTATTTAAAAATATCAAAAAATCATTTTAAAAACTGTTACAAGTATAGACATCGTCTTTGCAATCTATCAAATTTGAGTAATTTGAGTGTTCAAATATTTGCACAGAGTGAAAGTTTTGCAAGAACTTAATACCATTAATTCTGCTAAATTGCTTGAACTTTCACCTAGTTCCGTTTTAATATGGAAGAAATGAGACTCTATCAAAAATAATATTGCACCCGCCCAACAAAGTCTAAGCTCACCTGGGCTGCCCCTCAAAAAAATCCCATAGCCTTGACTTATCTATCCCAGTTTGTGTAACAGTGTTGCTATAATGATCTGTTTGAAACTTGAGTTGGGTCATCGGGCAGAAAGTCTACCATAATTATCCATTGAGTTGCTGTGATATCTGGAAAAGTAAAACGATCCTTAAAAATGCCCCCTTCATTCTTACCAAGCCATATAACCCACACATTCACAAAAGGATCTTAGCCAAAACTGAGCACCATTCAAACCATGCCTCCCAGAGATCCAATTTCCCTCTTTCATTTTTCATTTTTTCCCCTTCCTCTACATATCTGCAACACTAATTAAGTTTTCAATTTCCCTGCAGTTTACATTTTTTTTTGTAAGTTTCCCCAATTTCTATGTACCTTACTGCTAGAAGTCGTAATCGTTGGTTATACCATAATGTATCGTAGTTTAACGAATGCTAAATCTCTTATGAACCCTCTATTTACTGCCTTTTATAAAGTTTCGTTTTTCTTTTCTTACATTTATTCCTTCTAGACTGCAGTTTTAATCTCAATACCATTCTTCTCCTGAGCTGCAATTTAAATGTATGGTGTGTTGCATACTTGTTATCTGTATCCATATTTCTTAATTTAACCTAATCCTATCAGCAATTGACACTGATGAAACTGGTGAATATAAATGAACGCCATGGCTTCCTTTTTGCAGGTTCTCTATTTCATGGTGGGCATACACCTACCCAATGACATCGACATCAATAGCGACAATAAGATACTCAGAGCAAGTACCCCATCTTTCCACACACGTCTTGGCTGTACTTCTTTCTACCATTGCCACTGTTACAGTCTTCAGTCTCTTCGTCACAACTCTCTTGCACGCCTTCGTTTGGAAAACTCTCTTCCCCAACGACATGGCCATCGCAATAACGACCAAGCAGAGAAACAATATGATCAACTCATCTCCCAATCTCAAATTCAAATTTTATGATATTGAACGAACCAATACCAAACCAAAAGGGCGAGTTCGCACTAGTTTCGAGCTGCTGAAAGCTACACTAAGGAACCACGGGCAGCGCAGAGAAACACCAGTATGTCCAGACAATATCTTAGTAGACGATCAAGGTCATGCACACGAGGTGCAAATGGTTGGGAATAATGTTTAATTAGTTATGTAAGATGCTGACAAAGTAGCGACCAGATTTTGTGTTCACTGCAAAATTAAAGCATGAGATTGTTAAGGTGGTTACTGCTTGAAAGCGCTGTAAATTAGCTGTAATGTCAGTGGATTTGTGTGCTGTAAATTAGCTGTAATGTGAGTGGATTTGTTTCAGAGTTGATTTTATTAATAGTTTTACTAAATAATAATGTAGTTAATAGTTGAATTAGTATATGAGATTTGCAGCATTTCTTAGCTCACATAGTAACTGTGTTTTTTAAATATTATTATTATATATATATATATTTTTATATGTATTTTTTCTTCATGGTACTGTTGGCTTCTCAATTGGGTTGAAATAATTCATTTCATATTCTACAAGTGGTATCAGAGTAGGTAAAATTCTTTTGGGTTAAAGTTGTATTGTTGGAATTTTGCCAAAGTTAATCATGTCGAATTCTAACCAGATGCTAGTTCCAGAATTTGATGGGAACGATTATGATTATTGTTGCATTAAGATGCTAACATTTTTTATTGGAAAAGATTTGTGGGAGATTGTTGAATCAGGATATGAGGAGCCAACTGATTGGAATGCTCTTACAACCAATGAAAGAACAACAAGAAAGGAAGCAAGGAAGAAGAATGCTCAAGCTTTGTTTCACATTTAGATAGCTCTTGATAAGAGCTTATTTCCAAGAATATCAGGAGCAAAAACTGCCAAAGCTGCCTAGGAGACTCTACAAGAAGCTTACCAAGGTAGTGATCAATTTAAGGTGGTCAAGCTTCAGACATTGAAGCGAGAGTTCGAGAATTTGAAGATGCAAGAAGCTAAAAGTATCAGTGACTATTGTGTGAGAGTCAAAGATGTGGTCAATAAGATGGCTACACTTGGAGAAGCTGTAAGTAATGAAGTTTTAATTAAAAAAGTATTGAGATCTTTAACACATAGATGGAATCATGTTGCAATAATCATGGAAGAAAGTAAGGATTTAACAAAACTACAGTTTGATGAATTGGTTGAATCTTTGATGTCTCATGAAGAAAGATTGAATGAAACTTTTGATGCTCTAGAGAAAGTTTTTTCCTCTAAATTACAAATTACAAAGAATGAAGATGCAAGTAGCAGCAATACCAAAAGCCGTCAAGGTAAATGGCAAAGCCAAAATTATTCAAGAGGTAGAGGAAGAGGTGGCTCAAGTGGAAGAGGTAGAGGTAAATTTGATAAGAGAAATGTTCAATGTTACCATTGTAATAGGTATGGTCACTTTGAAAGAGAATGCAAATTGAAAGTAGGTAAAAATGTTAATTATACTGAAGAAAGTGGTGAGTATCCTCGAGATCACTTATTTTTATCTTATGCTAAAGGTGAAAATACTAGTAAAGATGTTTGGTACCTAGATTCTGGATGCTCTAACGATATGACAGGGAATGAGAAATTGTTTTCAGCAAAGGATGGAAGTTTCAAATCCAAGATCCAGCTTGGTGATGATAAGTCATTGGAGGTTGCTTCCAAAGGAGCTATGGAGGTCCAAACAAAAGAAGGTATAAAGAGTATTCATGACATTTATTATACTCCACAATTGAAGCATAATTTGTTGAGTGTTGGGTAGCTCTGTGAGAAAAATTATAAAGTAGTCTTTGAAAATAAGACATGTACTATCTATGATAAGAATAAGGGAAATAGGGTGATCATTGTTATGCCTATGACAAGAAATATGATGTTTCCCTTGAGGTTTGATGAACATAACAACAATCTTGCTAATATGGCTTATGAGGATTCAAGTTGGTTATGGCATCTCACGTATGGGCATTTAAATTTTCAGAGTTTGAAGTTTCTAACCTCACATGCATTAGTTTCTGGTTTGCCCAAGGTAGAAGAGCATAAGGAGGTTTGTGAAGGATGTGCTAAAGGAAAGCATGCAAGGGAAGGGTTTCCAAAGGGTAGTGCATGGAGAGCTCATCACCCACTTCAGCTTGTTCATTCAG
>APFE031229928.1:102014-121090 GCA_000404065.3 Pinus taeda
GATGATCTATTGTATATGGGTAGTAGTTCTAAGATGAATGATAAATTCAAAGTTGCTATGATGAATGAATTTGAGATAAAAGATCTAGGCATCATGAAATATTTTCTATGAAGGTTTATCAAAGTAAGGATAATATTTTCATTTGTCAGACAAAGTATGCACAGGATATGTTAAATAAATTTCATATGCTTGATTGTCATCCATCCCCTACTCCAAGTGCTCATGGAGAAGTGTTATGTAGAGATGATGGTGCTGATTTAGTTGATGAGAAAACTTACAGAAGTATTGTGGGGAGCTTGATATTTCTAACCCACACAAGGCCTGATATTACATATTCAGTTTCACTTGTTTCAAGATATATGACAAATCCATCTGAAATACCTATGAAGGCAGCCAAGAGGATTTTAAGGTATGTGAAAGGCACTCTAAATTTTGGTATTCATTACTACTCTTCTAAAAAGTTCAATCTTGTTGGATTTAATGGTTCAGATTTGGGAGGTAGTCTTGATGACCGTAAGTCCACATCTGGAAATTGTTTCTCTTTTAATTCTGGTTTGATTACATGGAGCTAAAAAACAAAGCATTGTTGCCCTCTCATCCACAGAAACGGAGTATGTTGCAGTTACCTCAGCAATTACACAAGCTCTTTGGCTCAGAAAATTTTTGGAAGAAATTGGAGAAAAGCAAGTTCATCCTACAATGATTTATTGTGATAATGTAAGTGCCATCAAGTTAGCAAAGAATCCAGTTCATCACAGCAGGACAAAACATTTTGACGTGAAATATCACTTCATTAAAGATTTGGTGCAGAAGAAGGATATTGAATTAAAGCATATAAATACTCAACATCAACTAGTAGATATCTTCACCAAAGTAGTTGCAAAAGATCAGTTTTTGGCAGAACGAGATAAGATAGTAAATCCTCATTAATCATTAATGGGGAGTGTTGGGTATAATGCTTAATTAGTTATGTAAAATGCTGACAAAGTAGCCAACAGATTTTGTGTTCACTGCAAAACTAAAGCAGCAGATTGTTAGGGTGGTCACTTCTAGAAAGTGCTGTAAATTAGCTGTAATGTCATTAGATTTGTTTCCGAGTTGATTTTAGTAATAGTTTTACTATATAAGAATGTAGTTAATAGTTGAATTAATATATGAGATTTGCAGCATTTCTTTGCTCACACAGTAACTGTGTTTTTTAATTGTTTTATCTTTTTTCTAATGTATTTTTTCTTCATAGTACTGTTGGCTTCTCAATTGGGTTGAAATAATTCATTTCATATTCTACACAAATGTTGTACAAACCAGCTTGCCTAAAAAATGTTGTTCATGTTCCCCGAGATTAATTTTCCTTTGCTATACTTTTATTTTCTCTTGGTTCTCTACTGTTTTTAACAATACTACATTATTTTTGGTGGAGCTAATGACAACCACATAGCTATTTGATCACTAGGAATGAGAATTTGTTGGATTCTCAACTCTCAAGATCATGAATAGGATCTTTGTTTTTCATGGAATGAGATTTGTTGGAATGACTTTTTCTTCCCACTGTGATGAAAACTGGTCGGTTCCCATAGTGATGAAAATTGGTCGGTGTGTCTGATTCCTATGCTGTGTCAGTATTGCAACATATGTCCACTGTTTTGGATAATAATTTCGTATACGCGTTTGCAATATATTTTCATCGTTCACATATTAGGGTTTCTGTAACCGATAGTGTGGGGAAGTTTTCATTATTCCATTCTAATGTTGGTTGAACTTGGCACCAAATGTTTTTACATTTTAAAAGTCTACATGTCAACTTGGATGTTTATTGAGTATAAAAAGCTTTTATAGATGCCAATTTGGATGTTTAGTGCTATATGGAAAGAGATTTAGCTACCAAATTTTGGAGGGGTTAAATGTTTTACTCATTAGTGTATCCATAGTCATTTTATAGCTTAGAATGAGGTATATTTCAGGGTAAATATTTAACATGTTATGTTTAACATTTAATATTTCAAATCTAATGTTAATCTTATTTAAAAATTAATTTAATTGTTATTATGTATAAACACAATATACCAACCAAATACCATGGGACAAATTATTATGAATATCATGGGCCAAATACCATATTTATAAAAGAGGTATGGTAAATACATAAATATAAAAGAGGTATAATGAGGTATGGTAAATACATAAAAATATATCAAATAGGATTAGAAATCAACGTCTAATTATATAGCAAAATTATGGACCAAATAACATGGTAAATAAAAAAGATATGATAAATAAAAAAATATTTTTTTATATTTACTCCATAAACTCTTTATACTTACCAACACTCAAGAAAGAGGTTTTATTTTAGATGAACCCAAGGAAGGAGAAATACATATAGAGTGAGAAGTGGAGAGAGAGGGGGTGACAAGGGAGATATGGAGAGAGAGAAAGTATGTTTAGGGGTGAGATAAAGATACTAAGAAGTAGAGATGGAGATAAGGGGGATATAAGGAGAGAGGAGGGAGGGAGGGATATAGTAACATAGTTGGAGAGAGAGAGAGTGTGAGAGAGTGAGGAATGGGAGAAGAGAGAGGATTGGAGGGAAAAGAGAGAGAGAGAGAGAGAGAGAGAGAGAGAGAGAGAGAGAGAGGACAAGAGACATGACTTGAGAGAAAGGAGGAGAGTTATGGGGGAAGATAGAGGATTGGAGAGAGAGAGAGTGATGGGGGAAGAGAGAGGGAGGTAAGATAGAAAGGGAGAGAGAGGAGGGACGAGAGAGAGGACGAGAGATAGAGGGATAGAGGGAGGGAGAGAGGAGGAGAGAGGGAGGGATAGAGAGATGGAGTTGGAGGGGGAGAGAGGGAGGGAAGAAAAAATACATATAGAGTGAGAAGTGGAGAGAGACAGGAAATGACACGGGAGAGATAGAGAGAGCGTGTGTATGTTTGGAGGTGAGATAAAGAGACAAAGAAGGAAATATGGAGATAATAGGGGAGACAAGGAGAGAGAGAGGGATATAGTAACAAAGTTGGAGAGAGAGAAAGAGAGAGAGGGAGAGAGGATGTGAGGGAGTGGAGAGAGGGAGAGAGGATGTGAGGAAGTGGAGAGAGGGAGGTAAATATGGATGGAGTTGGAGGGGAAGAGAGAGGGAGGTAAGAAGAAATAAATGGAGAGAGAGAGGTGGAGAGAGAGAGGGAGTGATAAGGAAGACGGAGAGAGAGGGAGAGAGGACAAAAAGACGGAATAGAGATAGAAGTGGGGGAGAGGGAGAGAAGGGAAAGAGAGAGAGAGAGAGAGAGAGAGAGGAGGAGGGAGGGATAGATGTATAGATTGGAGAAAGAGAGTGTGTGTTTTGGGGGTAATATAGAGAGACAAAGAGAGATAGAGATATAGATGAGAGGTGGAGAGAGGGCAGAAGAGAGAGATGGAGAGAGTGAGGGAGGAACAAAGAGATTGATAGATATGGAGTGAGAGAGCATGTGTGTTTGGGGGGTGAGATAAAGAGAAAAATAAGGAGAGGTGGAGGGAGATATAGATATAGATGGAGGGGGGAGATAGGGAAAATTATTTTTTACACTAGATGCATTGATTTCAGTGTAGATGGTGATTTCTAATCCTATTTGATTTCTTGCACTAGAGGCATTGATTTTAGTGTAGATGTTGACTTCTAATGATATTTGATTTCTTTCACTAGATGCATTAATTTCAACGTAGATGATTTCTATTCCTATTTGATTGCTCATACTAAATGCATTGATTTTAGTGTAGATGGTGATTTCTAATCCCATTTGATTGCTTGCACTAGATGCATTGATTTCAATGTAGATGTTGATTTCCAATAATATTTGATTGCTTGCACTAAATGAATTGATTTCAATGTAGATGATTTCTAATCCTATTTGATTGCTTTCACTAGATGCATTGATTTCAGTGTAGATGTTGGTTTCTAATCCTATTTTCTTACTTGCACTAGATGCATTGATTTGAGTATAGATGTTGATTTCTAATCCCATTTGATTGCTTGCATTGGATGCGTTGATTTTAGCGTAAATGTTGCTTTCTAATATTATTTGAATATTTGCATTAGATGCATTGATTTTAGTGTAGATGTTGATTTCTAATTGAATGTAATTCGATGTATGATGGTACATTAATTTTAAAGTGATTGGATTAACATTGTGCATTGATTTTAGTGTAAGCACAAAATATTATTGACAATGTACATTGATTTTTGTGTTATAGTAATTCAACATATTAATATTGGAGAGCAAGTGAAACAACTTATGATGTTTACTACAACAAATCGATCTAAATATTTAAATGGTTTATGATTTCAACTGTTCTTTTCAAATAATCGATATGAAAAGATGAAAAAAGTAACAAGGGTGATAATAAGAATAGTAGAAGAGAATAGTTTGAGATTAATCACAATGAAGACTATTTGTAATTGACTACATTCTTATTATTCACATTTTCTATCATTCAACATTATTACATTGTCACTTTGCATTCAAAATTTTTATTTCATCATTTTTCACAATTAAATTTATTAACAATATTTGTAATCTCAACAAATTGAGGTAGCTAAAAGAATTTAAAATTTAAATGACCAGATTAATCTGAGACATATTTAGCATATTTAAAATATTAGTATTAGATGTATTTACATATTATTGATAAAATTAATCATATCTTCGATAGATTTTCCTTGGCCGCACACGAATGAAACCAACATAGATCCATCTTAACTATGGATCTATCAAGTGCCAAGAGGGATCAAATCTCTTGAGGTGTAAACCTTTCCTCAAGTTTTTCACTCAAAAAGAAGGTTCTCACCTTGAGAGATTTGATCCCTCTTGACGCTTGATACATCCAGAGTTAAAATGGATATAGGCTCGTTACATGAAAAAACATTACACTAAATATTATCGGTTAAACTTTTACTTGCTCAACCATTATGTATTTGACCTTTTAATTCACATTAGTGGCACACATTTCAATATATTTTAAATGAAAGTTTCAATAGAAATATTTTAATTATAGTATGTTTTAGATATTTTGTTAGGAAATGCAATTTGTATTCAAATTTTTTCAATGCATAAATATATGAAAATGATCAGGAGCA
Organism: Pinus taeda; assembly: GCA_000404065.3. Taxonomy (NCBI): domain Eukaryota; kingdom Viridiplantae; phylum Streptophyta; class Pinopsida; order Pinales; family Pinaceae; genus Pinus; species Pinus taeda. Next base: position 107,122 of record APFE031229928.1, read on the forward strand.
TCAAGACCATTTTCATTTGTAAATATGTGATAAAAGGGGGGTGTGATAATTTTTAATATTTATAAATTAAATTTTTATTTTTAATAAAATAGGAGCAAAATTTGGGATAGGATTTCTATGTATGGGATTAGTTGAGAAAATAAGGGGACAAGAGTAGAGATACTATCTATATCATAGATAGATAAGCTGTAATAAAGCTTTTATGCTTTAAATCGTTATGTAAAGCCTGCTTTTTGTAAGAGATAATGTCTGAGAAGACCTATCCATCGTTATATATAAATAAAGAGGCAGCTAACGCTCTGGGTGGAGAGGGAGGAGCGTGCCAAAGTATTATGATTACATTTTTCCTCTCAGTGTTTTCATGAATGATTGATTCCCTATTAAACTGGATGCATGTATTTTATAATTTAGTTCACTGTGTGTTGAAAGGCTTCGGTCGCCTTCTTATTTTCCGCTTGATGTTTGACTGTGTGCATTTGATTCGTTTTTGGGTTCTTTTATTTTCATTGTGAAAATGTATTGATGCGCCACTCTAATTTCATTGTTATATAATCAGAAGGGTAGATGGGTGAGAGTGCGAGTAGTGAAGGAGTTCTATTTGGAAACCTCTGGTAATTGTAAAGGGCCAAATAATCGAAAACCTGGCCAAGGAAAGAATTGTATTAAATCGATTAAATATGCTGGGCAATTGAGGAGTGTTGTCAAATCAAGAGGAAACAAAGAATCAACTACCATTCAATGGTTGCTTCCGCCTTGAATAACCGAACACTCTATTGAAGAACCGAATTTGCATGGGGAATTATGGTTTTCAAGCTTTGACAAGAGTTTTTTTTTAGTTTGAGATCAGAAGATTTACCAGAAGATATATACCAAATATTCCATTGCTCATTTTGTATAGCCGATAATATCAAGAAGTTTATTGAGTTCATTTTGTCGTAGAGAGTTGCTGCTAAAGCTTATTGTTATTATACTGTTATTTTGTCTTTTAGTTTAATCCTTTCAACTCCTCACGTCTTGATCATGACAAGGGCATTATCACAGTCAAAGGGAATACTCTGTTTGCGCAGAGGAAATGTGACATTCTTTTAAGAGAACAGCAGTATCACTCCTCAGAACCGAAGACGAGCGTTCCTCCAACCTCAGAACTAGGAACTGTGGAGACCCGCTGATAGGGAAGGCGATCTCTCATTTGAATGGCAGAGGAATTTTAATTTATGCTAGTAAGAGTTCAAATAGAACATCGAGCCCTTAGTTCTCTAATGGTAACAGTTTGAAGGAAGTGTTGGAGTGCGTATTGCAGAAGTAAAACTGCGCTGAGATGTGGAACAACTTTTGAAAAGTCGATGACTGCAAGTAAGTGAAGGCGTCTTATGGGTTGCGCTCATGGGAGGTAAGACATTGCGGGCAGATTTCAATTATGTCAGACTTTCATTTTAACCAAGGTGAAATATGGTTGTGAACGCCGACCTTTTTTTTTGAAAGCACATATCATCTCATTGATATTAAATCAATTTAGCTTGATATATATTTGAATTGGAACAACGTGGTACTTGATTATATGATGTTAATGTTGGTTTGGTGTTATATCAAGTGCGAGTTTCCCAGTGCGCACATTTTTTTTATCACAATTGGGATTTTAAAATTCCAGAATTAAAAGTCCTATGTAATGGAAATAAGTAACGATGTTTATTGGATGAAGTTGATTTGAATTTGCAAAAGCAGAAAGGGGATTTTCTCAACAAGAAACAAGAATTGTAATTTTGGTCTGCAATAGAAAAAGATCCTAGGTATTGCAGGCCAGCCTTGCATCAGAGCTAGAATGATCAGCTGAAGATGTTTGTTTTTTTTTTAGAACTGAAGTGTGGTGAATGATTGAAAGAATGATCAGATTTTTAAATTTGATGTGCAAGCGTACACAAATGCAGCGAAGAAGATTGCAGAAGTGGAAAGAAGACAATATCATGTAGGATCTTAAAGGTGAGATGATTTTTTGATCTGAAATTTATGGTTTAAGTTTATGGTTGCAGATAAGGTGGCAGTGAACCTGGCATTCAGCTGAAGGCTGGATAGGGAGGACAATTGCAGTGTCCTGAAGAAGAAAAGTGAGTTGAAGAGATAGCCTAGAGAGAGGAGAGGAGTGCTCAAGAGGTTCCAGAGGCAGTGAACCAGTACTTACAAAAAGACTGAGTGAGGAGAGCTTGGTGAGGTAAGTGGCAGCAAGAGAGATTGCTGTTGCAGAGGCTAGTACAACTCATGGTGAGTGAGAAACTCATGAGGAAGTAGTCTGCCAGAGGTAGAAGAAGTTTTTCTAGAGGAAAAGGAGGTAGAAGAATAAGTTCAGAGAAATGCCACAGAGATGAGATGACTGCAGAAGTTCGAGAAAGAGAGATTACAGTAATAAAAGTACAATTGCAGGTACTAGAAGAATGGCTCCAAGAGAAAGAAAATCAGAAAGGAAAATGGATCTTTCCACTGAAGGGAAAAAGAGTGATTTGGCGACAATTGCAAAGGAGGTTGAGGCAAATTATGATTGCCTTGTTGAAAAAGGGACTTAGAGTTCTTGTGCTAGAGATGAAATTTGAAGATTCCACATGCAGATCTGATCAAAGGGAAGTGCTGAAGGGAGCAGTCAAGACTAAAAAGTCTTGTGGTTTTAAAAATGATGAGTTGTGTGTGTTTGCAGGTGCAGAGGAGGTTTCCATGGTGAAATAGAGGAGAAGATCATTGATGATTTCTTAAGTTATTGGGCAAATCCAGATCAGCTAGGTAATATAAAACCGTGTATTTTTGTAGCTGACAATTGTGATGTGATTACAGGTTTTACTGAGGAGGATGTGCAATCTTGTGAAACTGTTACAGCACAAGAGGAAGTTCTTGTGGATGTTGGAGAAGAGAATCAATCTGAAGCGCAGATAAGGGAAGTAACAACTGATACTGTTGAACATTTTGTGCAAACTGAAAGTTTATGTATGAATGCAGGTGACGATGATGTGCTTCAGCAATGCTACAGAGAAATTGCGTTATTAGAATATTTGTTGGAGAATCCACAATATGACAGGGAGATTGCAGTAGAAGAAAGAGTTCAGTGCAATGAACAAGAGGGAAAAGACATCATAGAAACAGATGGTATGAGAGGAAGACTAGTTGATAGTCTTAAGAATTATTTAGAGAATTCTTTGGGAAAAGAGAATCAGCATACTGATGTGCTGATAGTGGAGGAGGATTCAGAACAGTGTATTGAAATGCTGGCAAAGGAGTACAAGGCACTGATGCCTTATATTTTTTATTCTAACAATTGTTTTGTGAGTACAGGTCTTATTGAAGATGCTGGGGAAAATATGTTAGACAAAGAAATTGAACTGATGAGGTGGATGATGATGAAGGAATTCCAGAAGAGACCAGCAACAGTGAAACAAAGGAGAAGCAACAAAAGGAAGACAATAGAAGATTGCGAGAGTGCAACTAGTGGAGCAAGGCAGCATAAGATATCGAAACCTGGAGAAAGGCAGCAAGCAATAGCACATGATGACTTGCAACACAAGATATGGGATCCAGGCATACACAGATCCAACACATGATTAGGAGATCATGATTAATTTTAAGGTTGGGTGTATGATGCAGGAGCATCAAGACCATTTTCATTTGTAAATATGTGATAAAAGGGGGGTGTGATAATTTTTAATATTTTATAAATTAAAATTGTTATTTTTAATAAAATAGGAGCAAAATTTGGGATAGGATTTCTATGTATGGGATTAGTTGAGAAAATAAGGGGATAAGAGTAGAGATACTATCTATATCATAGATAGATAAGCTGTAATAAAGCTTTTATGCTTTAAATCATTATGTAAAGCCTGCTTTTTGTAAGAGATAAGGTCTAAGAAGACCTATCCATTGTTATATATAAATAAAGAGGCAACTAAATCTCTGTGTGGAGAGGGAGGAGCGTGCCAAAGTATTATGATTACATTTTTCCTCTCAGCATTTTCATGAATGATCGATTCCCTGTTAAACTGGATGCATGTATTTTATAATTTAGTTCACTATGTGTTGAAAGGCTTGGGTCGCCTTCTTATTTCTCCGCTTGATGTTTGACTGTGTGCATTTGATTCATTTTTGGGTTCATTTATTTTCATTGTGAAAATGTATTGATGTGCCACTCTAATTTCATTGTTATATAATCAGAAGGGTAGACGGGTGAGAGTGCGAGCAGTGAAGGAGTTCTATTTGGAAACCTATGGTAATTGTAAAGGGCCAAATAATCGAAAACCTAGCCAAGGAAAGAATTGTATTAAATCGATTAAATATGCTGGGCAATTGAGGAGTGTTGTCAAATCAAGAGGAAACAAAGAATCAGCTACCATTCAACGGTTGTTGCCGCCTTGAATAACCAAAAACTCTGTTGAACAATCGAATTTGCGTGGGGAATTATGGTTTTCAAGCTTTGACAAGAGTTTTGTTTTAGTTTGAGATCAGAAGATTTACCAGTAGAGATATACCAAATATTCCATTGCTCATTTTGTATAGCTGATAATATCAAGAAGTTTATTGAGTTCATTTTGTCGCAGAGAGTTGCTGCTAAAGCTTATTGTTATTATACTGTTATTTTGTCTTTTAGTTTAATCCTTTCAACTCATCACGCCTTGATCATGACAAGGGAATTATCACAGTCAAAGGGAATACTCTGTTTGCGCAGAGGAAATGTGACATTCTTTTAAGAGAACAACAGTATCACTCCTCAAAACCGAAGATGAGCGTTCCTCCAACCTCAGAACTAGGAACCGTGGAGACCCGCTGATAGGGAAGGTGATCTGTCATCTGAATGGCAGAGGAATTTTAATTTATGCTAGTAAGAGTTCGAATAGAACGTCCAACCCTCAGTTCTCTGATGGTAACAATTTAAAGGAAGTGTTGGAGCGCGTATTGTAGAAGTAAAACTGCGCTGAGATGTGGAACAACTTTTGAAAAGTCGATGATTGCAAGTAAGTGAAGGCGTCTTATGGGTTGCGTTCATGGGAGGTAAGACATTGCGGGCAGATTTCAATTATGTCAGACTTTCATTTTAACCAAGGTGAAATATGGTTGTGAACGCTGACCTTTTTTTTTGAAAGCACATATCATCTCATTGATATTGAATCAATTTAGCTTGATATATATTTGAATTGGAACAGCGTGGTACTTGATTGTATGATGTTAATGTTGGTTTGGTGCTATATCAAGTGCGAGTTTCCTAGTGCGCACATTTTTTTAATCACAATTGGGATTTTAAAATTCCAGAATTAAAAGTCCTATGTAATGGAAATAAGTAACGATGTTTATTGGATGAAGTTGATTTGAATTTGCAAAAGCAGAAAGGGGATTTTCTCAACAAGAAACAAGAATTGTAATTTTCATTTGCAATAGAAAAAGATCCTGGTATCAGAAAATTTGTGGAGTTGGAATTGTGCAGATTTTACATTTTTAATAGGAAATTCTAATAAATATGTGAAATGTCCAAAATTAATATATATAAGGGTTAAAATTTATAATTATTTTGTTTTAATAATATTATTTTATTTAAATTTTCATTTTTAAAATATTTACTAATCACACATTTACAGGGTTATATATATATATAATTAACCGTATTTTTTATAAAGTTTTTTTCATATCTTATTCATATGGTTTTCCATTTTTACTTTGTTAGAAGATTTATTTTCTTTACCCTTTAATATTTATGTTATGAGACCAAGCTTTTGCATGCAATTTACATATTCCTTTTCCAGTGTTTATTGATGTGGTTAGTCCTGTTTTACTTTTTTCATAAAACCAATTTTAAGTGCCCTTTCATGCTCATGTTAAGAAGCCAAGTTTTGCATGCCCTTTACACGTGTTTTCTAGGATTTCTAAGATATCAACCTATGCATCTATGTACATTTTAGATAATAACATAATCTAGTGTTTTCCTTAGCCGCTACTATGTTATTAATCTCGGGAATCCCCATTGAGGAGAATTCAATGTGCTCATTATGTTCACGAGAGACTTTATGAAATCACTCCATCAATGAACTAACAATAGATTTAGCCAAATAATATTATAGTGAAGGACTATGTCTCCATTTCTAACCCAACTACTCTCGGGAATCCCCATCGACGAGAATTCAATGTGTTCATTATTTTCACGAGAAACTTTATGAAATCACTCCATCAATGAACTAACAATAGATTTAGCCAAATAATATTATAGTGAAGGACCATGTCTCCATTTCTAACCCAACTACTCTGCTCGGGAGATTGAGGAATATTGTTGTATGTTACAAACCCCATAGTAAGGACATTTCTTATTATTTCATGTTAATTATTATCAGCATAATAGAATATGTTAGGGTAATTCACGAAAACTAATAAAATTAATAGAATATCATAACATGAGAATTATCTTTGCACATTATTCGTGGAAACTTTGTGTTATGAACATAGTGGAAATAATGCTCACAGAGCTAAGAAAAAGAGAATACTAATACTTCATATAGTTGACACTAAGTGGTTTGAACCAACTAGTGAGTTAGTTTGATCAATGCACTTAATGACATAAACAATTGTTATAGGGTATGAGGGAGGGTGCCTCACCCATAGTTAGATAAATACTCAAGATATTGTTGTGAGATAGTTGGAGTTGGCCATTAAATAATCTGAACCATTGTTGTTTGGATGCATATAAGAAGGAAACTGCTCCCACCTTTAGATAGAGCATGTAGATGGGCCATGTTGGCCTTTTAGATCCTTGTAGTGGCTCTAATTTTCATAGCATTCTTTCCATAGCGTTACTTTTAGTGGAATCCAGGGCATACCTTTTATGACTATCATAGAACATGGCCATACTGAAAACTATAAGAACATGCTATGAGTAAGATGCCTAAAGAGTATTTCCTTCTTTTATGGATTCTTTAATTGCTAAAGAGTTTTTTTCTTCTTTGATGGATTCTTTAATTGATAAAGGAGAGGTCAAAATTACTAGGACCTTTAACATGAGCACTTATTCAGCAATTAAGAAACCTATATGATGTTTTGGAAGAAAATTTCGTGGTATGGTTTTAAGGTAATGACTTGATTGGTTATGCCCCTTAGCACTTTCTTCTCTAAGATAATGTCCTCCGCATCTCGTACTCTAAGATAATGTCCCCCTCATCTCGTACTATTCTTGCATTGATAAAAATCATAATTCTTTGGCTAGTCAACATCCAACCTTATTCTAGTTAGTGTTAACTCCTCTATCCACCTGACAAGCCCATGATTTGCTTCTTTTACTTCTTATTTTCCTTATTCTTCATTCCACTTCACTTTCCTATGACCCAGTATTAGTTCGTTCTAATGCTTATATGTGGTATTTAGACATAAAGTGTTTTCCATTGCATTTCATTAGTATTTTACATGAATTTATGATTAAAAATTGGAAAAATATCATATTTGTATTTATATTTCAGTTAATATGAAAGTGTAAAAATGTTGTTTTACAAGTTGTAATGTTTCCATAGAATGTTTCTTTGTCACAATTGTTATTACTCATTTGCTAAAAATCTAGTGTTGTAACTCTTGTGTTGTAACTCCTATTGTAAATATGGTGTCATAATTCTTTGCTACAACTTTAGTGTTGGAACTCTGGTGCCACACCTCTAAAGCTATAACTTGCGGCCACAACTCGGATGCCACAATTTGTTGTTGCAACTTTTAGAACTACAAGTAGACATTGAAACCATGAGCCATTAGAGCTTTCTCTTGCACTATGGTGTTGCAACTCACTTTCGTAACTATTGTGCTGCAACTCTTGCAACTATGAGTCAACACCAGAACCATGAGCCTACGAAACAATTAGCTGATTGGAAACTCAAGATGACACTCTTAAACAAATTTTGTTTCATTATTTCAGATTAGGTCAAATTAGACATGATTAATGAGGTTGTTAATAATTATTTTGGAATTATATAAGAGTTGTTTATTTTTTTCACAAGTATTACCAAACCACATAAGAAACTTGTGGAGACATGTTTATTGTTTGCTAATTGTTAGCATACCACATGAGAAGTTGTCGAGCTCATTTATTGGTTGTTATACTTGGAAAATATAATTCCTATTTGTCTCAGTTGTGATTCTTTCTATGTAAAGGAGTATGTTCCTATTCCTTAAGAGTTGTTTAGATCTAGATCTTTCCTAAATTGATGTTTGGTTGAGATATTCTCTCAACCAAGTGATTGTGTGTCCAAGATAATTTACTTATCTTGAGACTACACTACATATATTTATATGTAACATTATTTATATTTATACGTAACACTATTTGATTAATTTAATGCATTGATCAATATTTTAAATTAGTATCAAAGCTCGTCTGTGCCTCGGCCTTGGCTCCTATTGGGCCGAGGGAAATAACAGTATATGTATTTATTTTGGATGTATTTCCTTTATATTTATCCATCAGATTGTTAAGTGTCTGTGTTGTTGCGATATTACCAACTCAAGGTTGACAGAGAAGAGATTTTCTGTGTAAATATGAGTTCCACATTGTTCTTTGTTGAAGATTCAAGACAATGCGAGTGTGAATTAGGAGATCTGTTTGAGATCTTTTGGTGTTGTTGAAAAGCCGACACCTGTTAGAGATTTTTGACTAGGTGAATGAGCCTAGTCTTGGTGAACGCAAGTAGATATCTTCGCTGGAGTTGACCTGTGGACAGTGAGTTATAGAGTGAATAAATTCTCTGTAAGCATCCATTGTGTTGTTTGTCGAATCTTGGCGGCACTTGACAGCTCACAAGAAAATATCCATTCATGGTCTGTGAGCAAGCTGTCCTTGAGAAGATATGTGCAGAACGCCAATGATAGATGTGTGTTGCGTATATAACTTTAATGTGTACAAGGAAAGGACTAAGAAAGCCCCACACGGCCGACCCTTTCCTATTATTTTAGTAGTCCCTGCCTCCAGCATAGCAGGGACTATAGTGTTCGATTGAGCATTGACCAGGTATTAGTTCTTTTGTTGACCATAAATTTTCAGTGTTTAAGCAATTTTAAGCAAAGTTTATTGCTGGCGATTTGGCTCCAAAATTTTTTAACCAAACTTTCGATTTCACCCTCTTATTTCAAGCGTCTCCTGCCTCGATGTGATTTTAGTGATGGCAAGTTATTTTATCCTAAGTTTTTTCTTGCCTCCACACTTTTTTACACTTGTCACTGTTGCATGCAGACATGATTGTTCAGAGCAGTGAACTGCATGACGAGATAGGTGGTGACCATCCGTGAGTCTTTTTGCATGTAGTCACATTGATAGAGGCATTTGTCAATTCAATTCAATTCGTATCAGAGCTAGACAATTCAATTTGCATCAGAGCACAGTCAGTTCAATTCAATTCGCATCAGAGCTAGACGGTTCAATTCACAAAAGAAAAGTAGAGAAAGACAAGAGCCTACTTGCACTTCTTCGTTGATCCACTGTCACCTATCTTATATGGTTAATCTTCACCTGAAGGTACAATTTCGAAATTCAATTATTTTTTTGTCAGCCTAAAAAAACCATAACTTTTCATTATAAAAATGATTACAGTAGCTTGTTTTTGTTATGCTTCATCAAAAAACAATTTTGAATTTCAAAATTCAGTTAAACAAGTTATAAAAATGATTACAGACTTATGGAAACCTGTTACTCAGAACGAAATACCAAATATGTAAAGTTTGCCTTAGCTGTCCCTGGAAAAGACTGAAGTAAGGGCTCTCTCTTGATAATTTCCTTAGCCACAAGTTTTACATTTCAATAGGGCTTGCTATGGGATAGGGATACAAACCCAATTAAAGTCACCCCCATACTCCCAAGGAAATCAAATACCAGTGGATGTCACCCTTGCTCTAATCAATTGTCCACCAGCGTCAAAACCCCCAAATGACAGTCTCGCATCGGGTCTTCGCGATAATCCCACAAGAAAAAGCACTAAATTGACCACTCTAAACCAAACCCACACAACAATACCACACACGGGGCATTTACAAAACCACGTTTTCCCGAAAGAAATTACCCAAACGCCAAGAGCACCAGAATTCAACAATATTGAAAAAAGAAAAGAAGTTCCAGAACATAACCCACCTACTGGAAGGACAGGACATCGAAATTGTAACACATGTGCTCGCCCTTGTCGCATTTGATGGCTTTAGATATATTGGGAACGGTAATGTTTCCGGGCAGAACGACTTTGTGCTTAAGGTCACAGTCTAGCTCAATGAGACGGGAATCCCCTTTGCAATACGATAATCAAGATCGTTGGTAATGTCGTAACCACGGTCTATGGATCCAATTGCATTCTCGGCAGCCACATGGGCTCTGTCCTTACCCTTGCTATTATTATGAAATACCATTCTTCAATACCATGATCACTCCTTGATCATTCATTCATTCATTTAGATCCCCTGCGATTGCATATTCTCCTCTGATCCAAATTACGGCTCTGATCGCTAATTCGGGCGAGCCGGCGAGCGGGCGTCTGAATGAAAAAATAATTAATGTTTGACTGGTTTTTGTGTGTGCATCTGATGTATGTATTTAGTCAGTGCAGATGTACTAATATGGGGTATATACACAAGTGAAGAACTCATATGTGTTGATTCAACAATGAAGATGGAGGCAGGTTGACTCACCCATCAAGGTTCATTTCTGCGAGAGACAAAGATTTTAAAAAGACACATGTAACACATGTAAAAAGAAAAGTATAATACAAAAATATATTTCAAACACGCAAAATCTCGTGGGCCCACAATTTTACCACCTGCCTTCCTCTCGTCCTTCTTGCATACCCAATGTCTCTACCTCTATCTCTTTTGCATGTCCAACATGTTGCACAGCCATAATAGGTGGGCGTTTGACGAGGCTCTGCTAGGATTTGCCTCTTGTGTTGCCGTGGGGCGTGTCCATCCTGGAGGCTAAGTAGTTGGGATCATTCTGTCTGCTCCAGCAATATCACTTGGAGAAAGGGGGGAAACTTAATTGGGTGTGTATCCCTATCCCATAGCAAGCCCTATTGAAATGTAAAACTTGTGGCTGAACCCAGTTGAAGGTTGGGGTTTGTTGGGTTTGGTGTTTTGGTTAAGGATTCATTTACATGTGTAAGAGGTTTGGAGTTTATATTGAAACATCCAGTTGCTAGCGGGACTGTGCGTGCAACTGTGACCATGAGTTCAATTCTCAGCGATTTCTACCATTTTCTTCAAACATGCTACTCTAGTGAGTTTATTTTTGTCTAGTTTCCCTAGTCATTTGTGATTATTGTTTGATTATTAATAAAATCATATTTTATTTGGCAAAACTAATCAAATCTTTGCTTTGATTGTTAGTCATTAATGACAAATTGCACTTTGACTGTGTAATATATCTATTACTAGTCTCTACAAAGGAGACCATATATCCAAAATTAAATGTCACCTATGTCAACAATGAAGCACACATGCGAGCAAGTAGCTACACCTTTATGCATGCAAAAAGAGGAAGTATACAAGGGGAGGTTGAACATGGATACAATTTTCTACTATGCTACTAGCAATGAGAAATGGTAGATGGCAACTGAGAAAAAGGGGTCAGGGTTTCAAGATAAGAAACAACCTCCCCTTCACACTATGCATATCATGTATGCAATATATTGTGGCCTTCTATTACTTATGTTTGTATCTCAATGTGTTATCTTGATTGACGCTTCCATGAAATTAAGCCTATCCAACCTTGACAAAAACAAGAAAATAGAAATCTAACAGGTTTGAGGCTTCTAGAGTTGTGTATTCTGAATTATTAAGCTACACATTTTTGAGCCACGAGTTCAAAATTCTTATAGATATTTGATATCTTTGTTGTGGTAGAAACTAACATCTGATGATTTGATATCAAGGTTGCCCAGTAAATGGATGAGTATGCTTGTAGTTTACACTGTGTTCATATTGAGTAAGGACTGAGTTTCATATTTATGAATCTTTCCATGTTTTAGTCATCTTCTTCATAACGCAACTTAATGAATTAAAATGTCATTTTTTGTGTGTCTGTTGCACTCACTTTTCAGAGTGGTCTGAAGGGCACATTTCCAGTGGTGGTTGGCCATGCATAGGCTAGTTAGCTTCTCTTTTAAATCTTAGTTTTGAGCCCAACTCAATGAAGGCTCAATGTAATGTGATTTGTTTCCTCTGTAACTATGTATATCATTGCTATTCAAATATCTAATTTCGATGTGATTTGTTTCCTCTGCAACTATGCGTAGCATTGCTGTCTAGATATCTAAATTCAATCATACCTATTGTGGAAATAATGTTTGCAGATTTCAAAGCAATTCAATCAGGAACTCAACATATCAGGAAAATCCCATCTGGGCTATTTAATGCTATGTTTGAATTCACAGGGTCATGGCAGAAAGATGCATCCACCACTGACGATCCTCTCACGAATGAACAATTGTGGAAAGGCTCTGAGTTAAAATAGAATTGAATGTTTGATAAGAAATTATCTTTGAAGGGAGCATTTTTAATGCCTTCTATAAAACTAAGAACATCTTCTGGAGCCTATGCAAAACCTGTAATAAATGTAGAGATGTACCTTTGCATAGGACATTTGGAGTGCATGCAAAGATGTCAGATACAAAGTAGTAATAAATCACCACGTTTTACGTTGTGGGCCCACAAATTTACCATTTGTTTAACTCTTTGGGCCCACTACCCTACAACTTGTCTCGCATGCGATAGCTCAAATTGCAACATGGACAACATGTCTTGCCTTCATCTGTAGAAATTTCATGAATAATATGACACTTATTCACAAAGATTATCCTGATTATACATTACTTGCAGAATACATGCATAATACATAACCTCCTCTACGTTGATCATCAATTTAGCAGTATTAAGAAACATTCACATGCGCACATTGAAGCATCAATCACACATATCAACATAGTATATCACTGGGGAAAGCATCTCGCTAAAAACTCCAAACTTTGCTGTATATTATGTTGATTGAGAACATGTAACAATACATAGTACAATACTCCTCACAAGTACTCAGTACTATCTCCACCTGTTACACACAAACTAGCTTAGATCTGAATCAATCACAGGTTCAAATCTCCTCTGCTGCTTGCCTGCCTCCACTGCACAATCCTGCATGAGAATAGAATGAAGAATCAACTCCAAATTCGTATTCCCTTTTCCTATACCACGCAATATTCATTGGTAATACTCAATCCATTGATTGTGCAAATCTCATGGACAACTATAGTCACAACTGACCGCTATCTTGCCCTTTCACTCATCTCTAACACTTGTCTCCACTGAACTGTCCATGCACTGAGTTAACTGATGTATTCTTTAGTTGATTTATGAGTTAATAATTGTTTAATTAATTAATAATTAATTCACACCACTCATCACTAGTGTATTTGGCAGTTAGACTAAATACAACTAGTTCAACTAAGTCAAACTGAACACAACTCCATCAACTCCTCATTCAACTCCACCAAACTTAACTCACTTGAGTTCTAACTGAAGTCATGCATGCAAATATTCAACTAACCCATAAGAACCACGTATTTCCTTCATGCAGTTGCATGTGCCACATCCGTAGCTCGAACTGAAGTGCTCCAAGAGAATAAGATTAAGTTTATAGTCCAAATATTATTATTAAGAGCTAATAATATTCGACTGTTCTATTTTTAGACTGGCAGTCTAAAAATAGACTCCGCCCATATGTCTAAAAATAGAGATCCATCTATTTTTACCAACATGACCAATCATCCACAAATAGCATCCTGCAACTCATAGACCATGATCCATATGTCTAAAAATAGACATAGTTTAAAAAATAGACTTTGCGCCAAAAATAGCCTGCGGGACCACTTAGTGCAGGCGACTTCTTTTCACTAAGCTCCATCATCTTGTTGCATTTTCAACACTCCCTCTCAACAAGATATGGATTATCTGC
>APFE031229929.1:0-11615 GCA_000404065.3 Pinus taeda
AAAATACAAAGTTAAATGAAATGTTAAAAACATAACTCCCCTTTTTACCTCATATCACATATCATTTCTTTATAACTAAGCTTCAATCCATATGTTCATTCTTTTTAAATGAAAGGTGCCCACACATATTTAATATTCCATCAGAATTTCTCATGGAATATGTTACATAAAATTACAGAACTGGAAACTAATATACGATATGTGATCGAATTTTGAAGCACGAATGGATAGAGGGGCAAGAATTTATTTGGTTGCAATCTCATTTATGTTTAAACTAATTTATTTTTGTTTATTTATATAGGAAGTTAACGAAAGCACTTTAAAATATTCCTCGAGAGATATTTGCACAAAATAATTAAAGGATAGAATATATATTTTATTGAGACAAATTTATTATTATTAATGCAAATTCATTTCAAGGTAGTTAGGGAAACTAACTCCCATTTACATAAAATATAATGTAACCACTTATTTGTGAGGTTTTGAAAGGACATAGGGAGGATGAAAGGTTGGACATAAAGATTTAATTTTTGCATGTATAATGCACTTGTTGTAGTGGCTCTTCTCATTGTGATTGTGATATTTTAAAGAATAATATTATAATTCTTTCTTTTTCTTCTTCTTCCTTCAATTTATTCTCAGCATATGATTTATATTTGCTAGTTTATTGTGCAATATTTAGTGATATAAACTGATTATAAAATAACCTTGGATATATAAATGGTTCAAATGCTTTGAATACATGATATTTAGGATTGGTTTTTTAAATGAAATTTCAGTTTAACTATTGTAGATTGAATTCTATTGATACATGGTATCTACAATTTGTTTGCACATTGAATTTGAATGTCATAAAAACCAATTGTGTATTTGATTTCTCTTTCATTATTGTTATTTAATGTGTTTATTGCATTGGCAAATGTGATTGGTTTTGGATAATTTGACTTGATCATGTTTGAATTCAAGTTTCTATGATCCATAACTCATTAATTAATTAGAATTTTCAGAAAAATGACATAGAGAGTCTTTGGTCCACACGTTTCAAAGCAGTTAGTGTGGTTCATCTTCAAGACAATATGAAGAGATAGATCTCAGAGGAAGGTTAAATAAGGAACTAGGTCAACCTAACAGTCATAAGAAGAAATGGCTAATTTAACTGGGTAGGGAAAATATTAATGAAAACCAACTAAACAACTATATAATACTAGGGAATGTGGTCAGTTTAAATTGATTAAGTAATTAATAAATAATAATTCAATTAATTTAATTTAATATATTAATTAACTTATTAATACCTTATTTATGAATTAATATTATATATTTATTTATATGATTATCGATAAAAAATTTATAAATAAAAAAGCATATATGAAGTAAAAATAAAAATAGAATAAAGAGTGAGGGTGTTATTTATATACTATATATATAATGAAACAAAATATAACAAATTTATTAGTAAACTAAAAATGTATATATATATAATATCAGTAAACTTATTACCATGTGTTGGTATCTTTCATAAAAAGAAATATGATTTAGCTTTTCTCCAATATTTATTATTTAGAAATAATTAAATTAGGTATTATAATTATTATGTTGAAGGGTAAATTAATAATGATACTTGATGTCTTATTAATTTAAGTGCATATTTGAATTAGATGCATTCAAGCAAGCTTTTCTAACTTCCTTTTTATTTTTAATTCTAATTCTCAATAACCCTCGTCATGCATAAATTATGATATGATATTTAACCTCATTTTATGATAAATGGTGTTTTATTTAATAAGCTTCATGTAGTGAGTACCTACCACCCTTCTCTCCCTAATATATAATATACATATATATATAATATATAAACACTTTCATATCATTAAGTTGGCCATATTCATTTGTGCAGTTAGAAACTCTATTTTAATTACATCAAAACCAAGCAATACCCCCCGTGATGAAAGAGAAGTCATCCCTTGTCACGTAAAGTGGGAGGATTCCTTGAATCCTCAATGAATGTATTATCAGGCTAGTTTTAATTTCTTTACATCAATTGATCTAACTTTTAAATCTATATTCCATTTAGGTCTTAGAATAATTTTACCTTTAAAAATTTCATTCTTTTTAGAGGAAGAAATATCTAGAAAATGGATTCGTAAAACCTTTTAAGAATAGCTACCCCAAATGGTTTGGGTTATTAAGGAATCTTGGTTCGAGTTATTTTCTCCGATTAATGATTGGTACTTTTCCCCCATCAGCAAATGGCATTAGGAGGAGGGCCTTAAGTTAAGTGATTAAAATTTATCCATCAAACTCTAATATATCTAGATATATCAATCCCTCTTCTTTTTCTCATTATAGAAATAGTACTAAAAGAAATTTTAGATGACAAGCTAACCTATAAGGAGTCAAATACTTCATTTTTTTCTTCAAGCCAATGGATCTTGCCCAAATCATTGTATGCAAGTATATTTTTATATTTTCATTACCTTACATTCCCGACGAGACAATTCATCCCTTGTTAAGACTTTAATTTGATCATGAAGGTAGCACATCTTCAACAAAACATCTTGATAGGTTTCTGTGTAAATGCATAAAGTATATTGTTACTGATTTAAATATTTTATGAATGTTGTTTTATTTTTCTTTTAGAGGTTGAATCAAATACTAATTTGAGTCTTTTCTACCCCATTCTATTTCCACATTGTTTCAATTTATGGAAGAATTTTTAGATGCCTTTGACACTTATGATTTCGATAAAGTATGTGAATAATCATAGGCTTTTTTAATCAAGGATGGTTGATATCTAGAATGAATTTCTACAAATATTAGTCATTTTCTTTCTAAGTTTCATCTTAGTGATATGTATATTGTGTTAGATATTATTTCAGGTGCTTTTGTTGCTTTTATTGTTCCTAATTCAATTGCATATGGTAAACTAGATAAATATCATAACATTAAATTGGAAAGTGAAGCTCGTTTACACAGAGAAAAGTTTTATTCTAAAACTTCCATTCAACAAGTACAAAGGGTCGAACTATTTTAGGGTACTTCTGCTAACAAGAAAACTAATCTTTACTCCGCACAATCTTCTACTACTATAAAAGAGGTTATGACTCTACATCAAGATGAAACTTTTTTTTCTTCTAATTCTTGCTCTAATTAGTTCTTAGATTCAAATACTAAAGAACACATAGATGGTGAAAATAATATTAAGTGTTCTAATTTCTCAATAGAGTAGGTTAGGGATAGTGAGTCTCGTCTTCGTGAAGAAACTATAAGTCTTAATAAATCAAATCATGCCTTATTTTCAAAAAGGATTACATACATGACATGAAATGGTTGACTTGTCCATCATAAAAAATTTAAATATTCATTACCATATAATGGTTTATATTTCATCACCTAATCATAGTGAAGATGACGAGGCAAGGGAATATGTATCTCTTGAAATTTTCATAGATCATAGACATGATAATGGAAGAGAACCTTTTCAGTTTCTTGTATCTAGTTATTTTCACTTTTTATGCCGAGATCTATTCTTATATGTTGGTGTGAATTAGTCTTTATCTACTTTATCCCACATTGTGTCATTACAATCTAGTTATTTTGATATGTCAAATAAAGGTGATGTAATTTTTAAGCGTGACATCAATGAAGTGGGATTTGATGTTCCTTTAATCTATGTTGATGATGTTTGATACCACCAACATGTAGGGGATCTCCTTGATATGAGGTCCCAATTATACCTCACACCGTTTGGTGTAGGAGTCCCATCCATAATACACTTGAGCTATTGTTTACTTAAATATATGCCTTGGATTTAAGTATTAGTATGCGAGAGAAGCACACATGTGCTTTTGGGTGAGCAAGCTAGTGTCCCTTACCACTGTTCTATTGCAAATGTATCATGGTTAATTTACTGCGGCTGGAAATAAAGTGATCCTCTAAGGAATAAGTAATAGTACCACCCTAATAGAGATAGAAGTGGATGAGAAAGGCTCTTCTAACATCAAGAGAAATAGTACACATAGATGCAATGATCGTTATAACATTACATCACATTTCCAATACGTTAAACACCGAAGTCACCAAAATAGTTTAATTACACCACTACATGTGAAAGAAAACATGAACAATAAAAATTCAATGAATACTCTTAGAAACATCCATAATCCATGTGTGAAAATGTGTTGGCCTGAAAGGCTTTGATATTAAGAAAAGGTCCCAAGATACGTAAATATAATGAACATCACAAGCTCTAACACTAGAGAATTTGAGCCACTACTTACTCACCAAAGGTACTAACTTTGCCTCTCTAAATACTTGTGGGAGAAGCCAAGGTTAATCTCTTTTACATGAGTGATGACGATCCTTTTATAACCTAAGGCATGACTTTTCACATCCCCATGACTCTTGGCTTTCCAACTAGTAATGACCTTTGAACTTATACAACTTTTGACTTCCAAATCAATATTGGAATTACATATGACTTTTGGTATTGCATGTGTTTTTGATTTCCACGACTCTTTTTTCCATACATGAGTCTTGGAATTCCTCTTATATGTCTTTAGAAAGATTACATCATTTCATAATAAATTCCACATCATCATGTGAAGAAGGCATGGCATGTCAGTGTCCTTATGACTAGGACTAATAAAGATTGATGACATGGAATTTCTTGAATGGTGACATGGTTGCCACTTATGTATTCATTCTTCATACAAATTCCAATAATTTATGTCATCACCCTCCAAAGGGTCTTCGATTCAGTAAAGTCTACAGGGTTCTTTCATTATCTAGATCTCAATGTATTTGATGTGCTTCAATGCTTCCTTTATTTTCCTTCTTTGTCTACTTTTCCTCACATGTTCCTATCATGTTGTTCTTGAGGTATCTATAACTGAAATCACTAATGGCATGCAACCGTTAACCTAAAATTAACCTATTATAACATGTTTTATGCATAATTTATGTTTGTGCCTTATCAATGTGACTAAAAGAGACAAGGAGAGCTTTTGGGTGGATGGGTGCACTTAAAAAGTCTTAATGGTTGAAGAGGGAAGGCTTCAAGGCTTCAAAATGTGCTCATGCACTCAAGATAAAGAGGCAATTAGGGCATGGTGCATGGAGCATGTCTAAAGGATGAAGGGGAAGGCTTCAGGGTTCACATGTGCAATACTCACTCAAGGGAGAGAAGGAGGGCACATGGCATACTCCATAAGGATGAGGGATGAAGGCTTTAGGCCTTCAGGCTGCTCTCATGAGCTCAAAAGGCCTAGGAGGGTGCATGGCACAAGTCTGAATGCTGAAGGTAGAAGATTCATGCCTCCAAAGTGTGCTCATGCACTAAAATAGTTAGGAGGGAACATGGTGCATTATGGAAGGATGAAGGGTCGAGCTTGATGCCTTCAAGATGATCTCATGTGCTCAGGGAGGGAATATTCTTTTGAGTCGAAGGAGTGTACTAAAAGCAAGGATTGGATTCTTAAAAGGCAAAATTCAAAAGAAGAAAGGCGAAGGGGCTTAGGGAGTGCACTTTTCACTCTTTGAGGGCACATGGCACACTTCCATACAATCATGTATTATCAATCAAGGCTTCAGAGTGTGCTCATGCATTCTTGGATTTAACAAGTTTTCTTTAAAACTAAAGTTTGTCTAAGTTTTGGATATAGGCCGATGGGTGAACATGATGAGTTTATAGATAAAATCATGTGTGACACATACCAAATAGTAAAAAAAACATAGAAAATATTGAGCAATAATAAGTATACATCAAAAAACCACTTTTCATGCACTTGTCAAGTACAATGGGTGAAGTGTGTGCGACTACGACCAAAAAGTATCGTTTTACAACAAAAAATATGTTGTGACCATGAAAAGAACTAAATATGTTCTAATCAATGTAGTGACACTTGAAAACATTGTAGCTAACTCGGAACACATAGAATTAAATGAGATGGAACTTGATGATAAAGGTAACACTAGATATGATGGTGATAGTAGGATCCAAAATTTTAATGTAGTGAAATTTTTGGAAGGTATTGTAGTAGCTACATAAATCGGTGACACATTAGGTGATCTTCAACCTTTTTGTCTAGGAAAATATTTTGGTTAAAGGGTCAAAACTTTAGGAAGTATTGATTGCCTTAATTTCCCCCTTTTGACTTGGTTATATTTATAGCATCTCAATTTATTATACTTGGTTGATCACACATAAGATACACCATATCATAATCATTCCAATCTAGGAAAAGGTAATGTGCATGGCGCGTTTATGATATTAGAGTACAAGTTTTCATATTTGGTGTTGCTCCACTACTACCAGGCCTAGATAGTACCCTAGCAAATTCACTGAAGGAGAAAAGGCATTTCTTTGCTTCTAGTTAGCCTAGTGAGTACCCCAATGAAGTTCCTTGTTCACCTCCCTCTGGAGGACGTATTTCTCTTCTTTCACCCTTTATTTATTTATTTAATAGGATTATGGATTGACACTTATTATTTTTTACGAGAAGAATAGTGATCTTGACTTATTGAGAGTAGATGAGGTTTCTCCTCTAGAGAAATATTTTGAGAACTTGATATTGTTTTCTCATTTTAAATTTTTCCCCTATCCCTTCCCTACTATATTATACAAGCATGGACACAAAAATATATTGCACCAAGTTGAGTAGTTAAATATTAGCATAGGCACATATCTAAAAGGTTCCCTTAATTTTCTCCTTTTGGATGAATCATATGAATATGGACTTAATGAAGCCTATGGAATTTTTGCAAACAAATAAGTAAAACAACACAAAGCCAAGTGTTGTAGTTGTCACACTTCTCTTTGATTTTACCACAAAGCCCTTTTAAGCCATGCACGTTTAAACATGGTCTTGTTTATGTACAAATACTGACAAGAATAACAATATAGAACATACACTTATGACTTAGACATATTGAAAGAAAAAAATGCAAAATAAATTGTACAGGAAAGCAACATGTATCTCCTATTGAAAGTAATGCTTCAGACCTCAGCCATTTATGAGAAGGGGGTCAATCCTCACACCTAAGGATTTCAACTAGAATGTGTTATGACTAAGCTTTTTGTTGAAGGTGAATGGTATAATCCACAAAGATTGGAACTTAATGTTTTTTCCCTTTTTGTTTTGGGGTTTATCCCACTCTAGTACTAGGTCATCCACATCGAAGCTCTTTTCCCATGTGGACTTCTTGTCAAACTAGTGGTTTACATGGATTTGTTGAATAATGAATCTCTCTTTAGATTTTATACTCTCTTCCTTTCTTTTGAGTAAAGTGTTTATCATGCTTTAAACCAAAAGGGAAATTCTACCTTGTGACTCTTCAGAGAGTTGCAAGTAGGGAAGCTACAAGTTGAAGGGCAAGATAACTTATTTATTGTAAATGAGAAAGTACGAAGAGGTCTTCAATGAAGTTATAGGAGTTCCACAGTCAACCCATAATGCAGTGTTCAAAGAATTATGCTAGTTCTTTTGCTTAGAGAAGATTTTTTTATTGATTATGCAGATAATATTTTTGTTCTTAGATTCAACCAAACCATTTCTATATGGGTAATAGTTAGATGTATGCTTTAGTACAATCCTATTTTGTAATGTGAATTCATGTATTTTTAATGATGAAAAGTAAGTTTCATTATAAAAAAAAAGTGATGATGGAATGCCAAACCTAGTTATAATGTTTTGTTGCAAAAGGTGGATGACTTCTTGGTCATTTAATTGTCTCGAGAGAACATCCTCTGCCCAATGAGTGAGGCAATTTTTCCTTGTCAAAATATATTTACATTTCTTTTACGAATGAGTGAAAATTTCTCCGATAACATCTAGGCCCCACTGTTGGAATGGTTCCTCAACTGCGATTGGTACATGTGGGGTAGATGAAATCTGAGCTCAATTGGTGCACCTCTAATAAGATGGGCACTTATGGACATAATTTGAGAATATTCGAATAGAGTGGGCCAATAATAACCAACCCTCATAAATTTATGCCTTGCAGTATCTCCCACATACTTTCCACCTGTCAATCCATCATGTAAATCTCTAAGAACCTTTTTTCTATCATTTAGCTCAATGCATCTTAGTAAGACGTTGTTGTGGTGTTTTCTGAAGAGAACTCCATGAAATAGTAAGTAAGATAGATATTTTAAATGAATTTCCCTCTTTTGTTTATTTAATAAGTGTGTGGTCATGGTTCCATGCTCTAGAAATTGTTGTATGTTAGCATACCATGTCGTTGCAGATGTGGATTGAGGAATATTTCTCAACATTTTCCATTTCGACCTCATGCTCCAAACCTGAATGATCTTGCTCAAGAGCATCAGTTGCTTCAGTTGCTAGCTTATAAATACCATGAACCTTTATGGTATGAAGTGGTTTGAACTCTAGATCACATTCTTGTAAACCGTTCATCCAATTAGCCCTTTTCTCACCCAGTTCCTATTACACAAATAGTGTTCTTACCGCTAGATGAGGTACAAATATCCTTGGATGAGCTTTTAAAACATAAGTTATAAAATACTTAACTTCTTTATATACAACAAATGTTTATTTTCCAATTGCAAGATAATTTAATTTTGCCCCTATATACTATCATAAAAGAAATAGGTCACTTGTTTCCTTCAATATCATTTTTAATCAATATGACCACAATTGATGAATCCAAAGCAAACACATAAAGAAGGAAATATTTTCCATAATTTGGACTGAATAACGTGGCTTCATAAACAATTTCCTTCTTTATTTGATTGAAATCATCCTTTTCTCGTTTACCCATTTATATGTTGCATCTTTCATAATCATCTCTTGTATAAGCTTAACTATTTGAGCGTAATCAAAGATTAATTTTCTTAGGAAATTGATATTTCCGAGGAAAGACTACTAGCCTTCTTATTATCTGGAAACATGATGTGTAATGGATTTAACTCTCTTGCAATCAATTTTAATTCCATTTTTTGAAAGTATGTGCCATAGGAGAGTCCCTTTTGACACACCAAATATGTTTTTATTAGGGTCGAGAGAAATCCCATAATTTTAGAACTACTCAAAAGCTTGTTTTAGATGATGTATGTGATTTGATATCCTTTTAGAAAACATAGTAGCATCATCCAAATAAATATCAATTCTCTAACAGATAAGGACACATAAAGTGATGTCCATCACTCTTTGAAAACTAGCACTAGCATTGATAAGTCCAAATGGTATCCTCTTGAAAGAAAATATTCCCCATTTGGTCCTAAAGGTTGTTTTCAATCAATTTGGTTCTACTATTAAAACATGATTGTAACCATAGAAACCATATAGTAGCAAGAACATCTCTTACCTAGATACTATCTAGAGGATATATTCCATGGATGGAACTAGAAAATTGTTTTTATTAGATGCCCAATTGAGGTTGCATAGATCTACACATAGCCTTACTTTACCAGACTTCTTTATGACTGGCACCAAATTTGAAACTCAAGTGGAGTATATGACTTTAAAAATAATTGTAGCATCTAGTAGCTTCCTCAACTCCTTTTGTATGAGGGCTTCAAGTGTTAGATGGAATTTCCTTAGCTTCTCCTGGAAAGGTTTTACCCCTTCTTTTATAAGAATGACATGTTGGATAATATGAGTATCATATCTCTTTAAATCATTATATATACATGAAAACACATCATGGTACTATTTGAATAACGAGATAAACACATCTCATTCTTGTGGAGAAAAACATGTACCCAGGTTTACATGCTTTGGATCTTCTTGCTTTCCTAAATTGACTTGCTCAGATTATAACTTTTATCTTTGAGTCGTTATATTTCTTGGTCCTCTAAATTAGGTTTGTAGGTCATATAACTTCTCTAGGGACACTACAACTTTGGGCATAGGATTTCCTTTCATTTCATTAGATGCCTTGTGGAAATATTGATCATTCTCATCCTCTTCTACGACAGCGTCTTTTACTATGTCAACATTAGCAACAAAGTGTAATATCTACTAGTTATCATTGAAAACATGTAAATTACGAGGTATTCAAGCATAGATGGTTCGTATATAATTTCAATAGAAAAACCATTTTTTAATGGTGACATCCTGGTGGCTGCATTCTTTAATGCATGTATTGCAACATTTCTAAGCCTAGGAAACCTTTGAAATGAGTAATTAAATGCCATACCTCTTGGTGTTAGCTTTTTAGATTCAATGAAACATAATTAATAGTATCTCATACTTGACAAGTGACCACCTATGAGTCACCAATTACCTTGATAATTTGTACCTTTATATCAATGACTTTATTTAATCCAAGTATGAGTGCTTCATATTTAGAAATATTATTACTACACTCAAATTACAGGCAGCATGAAAGGATATGCCTCCTATTACATGGGTCTATAACATGGAAAATTTTAGGGGCTAATATTCACCGAGTGGGTTAATTTTCCATGATTTTTCCACAAAAAATATTTGCAAATTTCCAATATTTATAAAAGATGATTCATGCAAAATTTAGAATATAAAATTATTTTACCTTAAAAACCACCAACATTATATAGATACTATATATAAAATCATTATAAATTTGAATAATTTTACAAATATATGAATAAATTTTTTATAGTTTGCATATTAGGGATTAGTGAAATTTGCCAATGTTTTTAAACTTCAAGAAAATTTTCCATCCTTAAAATTTTCCTTGGTTTATAAGTATGTAACCAGCTCTAGATCCATCCTCCATCTTTGATAAAGAAAAATATAAAGTTCACATATTATGAGCTGCTATGCTACATCCTACACTATTATTAGTATTACTATGTACATTTGTATTACATTATTCATTTACACTAGCAAGAGAACAAGGAAGGAACTCAAACTTTGTATATAGTGGGATAGGTGATCATTGTGCTTGATAACACCCATGGTTAGTTTCAAGGAAACAATTTCTAGAAATTATAGCAACAAAGTAGATAGTCTCATTATTGCCCTCAATCGATGTGACAAAGTGTTTCATGTATGACTTACTTTCCACTCAAATTTCATTATTCTTTCCCTTATATGGAATCCACAAGTGTGACCAGTCAGTAGCAAAATAACCCTATAGTTTACTACACCAGTCTCTGCTCATAAGTACATTGTCAGCTTCTGGGGTGTCCACAATTGTTATATTTTTACATTGCTGAACTCGTTGATTATATGATATGTAGGTTTTAATGTTGTATAGAACTTACCTGCAAACAAATTCTTGAAACAAAAAAAATAAACAATGGCGAGAATAAAAACCAAATATAAACAAATATTTTCCCCTCAATCCAAAAACTGGGACTACCAGATTGAATTTTCATTATATTCCTTTCAATGTTACAATACATAGATATACATGTCGAAGCATTTAAAAACCTCAATCCATTAACCTTGGATTAGAACATAACCATACTTACCTTGAACGGGTCTATAAAATACCATAAGGAGAAAACTATCACACCCAAGACCATGTGAAAAACCCATGCATAAATCCATGGGTAGGTCTTCCCACCATCTTTGGGTTTTCCCGATCTTTAGGTTTGCATGACAAAATAATTCTTGAGGTGTTGCCCCAGATCCCATGTAGGGGGCTATCTATCCTGTGCAAAA
>APFE031229931.1:0-20516 GCA_000404065.3 Pinus taeda
GAGAAAGAGGGCAGCAAGTTATTTTTACAAAACTCAGCTCATTGAGTGAACCGATTACAGCAAATTTACAACTGTGACATCAATGCAGCTCCGCTTTGAAACAAGAAACAAATTGCAACCAAATCTGAAACGATTCTTCTCCAATCTGCTACTAAAAGCATCTAGTTACAAACACGGTTGCAGCTACATATAGAACTTGCACCCTCTAACTTTTAAAATGGCATAAAGTATTTCTTACCACCATCATTAACACAGTATTCTCTCAACAATAACATGACTCAAAAGGGCCCAGTGGAGGGGTGTTTTTAGTGTTTCAATCAGTCTCTTAAGGCCTTCGTGACCTTTGAATTCGTAGGGAATTTGAAGCTCTTCATTTCCTTTTTCCTTTGGACGGTTACTTTGACCTCTTTGACTAAACACGGAAGTGCTATCCTATTTTGTCCTATCTGCAAGGCCTCTTTTTGTCATTATTTGGACATCAATTGATTTGTTCTTTTCACTTAAATGGGTGGACCCCCTTTCTGGCCTGGTTCTTGATGATATGAAAATTTGTCTTTCTCTACTTAAGCTTTGATTTATAAGCCCAAAAACATGATATATCAAATGATATGAAAAGAAGTCATCGTGGCTTTATTGGTACTAAGAACTCAAAATGTGATGCAACCGAGGCCAAGGGCACAACCTAGGTGATTTGATGGAACAGTCACATTGTCTTTGACAAAATAGATTATCCATTGCAACTCACAGCAAAAGGTTGCCTGAAGGCTGATTGTAAACAACAATGATAGCTGTGAAGTTCGTCGAGGTCACTCCAAATGCTAACATGGTCATCCATGCAGATGAGTCTAAGTGTACATTTTGGATGACTCTGACGAAATACCCATCAGTTGCAACTCTTGGGCAAATGTTGCTTGATAATAGAGCATCGAGAGCAACCTCAGGAGCAGGAGTAAATTTCGGGAGCACGCTCCCTAATTTTTCGGGAGCAAACTAGGGAGCAATTGGGAGCGTTCACTCCATGATCACTCCGAGAGTGATTTTTGAAAGGCGGCAGCGATCGCTCCCAACTGCTCTCGCCTTGAAAAAATTGTTCCCCGTGGATGAAATGGGCAGGTCACCCAAGGACAAGGGAGGGAGGGGAAGGGCCAAAAGAAATAAAAGGCCCTCCTCCCCTCCCATAACTCACCATTTGCACATTGAGAGAGCAAGAGAGGACTTTTGTAATTGGAGCTTGAGTTGAGGAGAAAGATTGAGAAGATTGCTTGGGAGCTTGAGGAGGTTGCAAGGGAGATTAGAGCTTGGGATTGAAGGCCAAAGAGATAGGATATGACTTTAATCTAGCATTTGTGTTTTTTATATGTTCATTGTTAAATGAAAATGTTCTCTTCTCTCTTTCCCATTCCCATTCCTCCATTTTATTATAGGCAAGATACTCCACCAAAGTTCAAAGAATCAAAACTTCAAACATTGTGGCTATATGGCTTGGCATTCTCTTGATGTTGGTTCCTTTTTTTGTTATTATGGTGTTGTAGAGTAGAAGGAGGGTTGATCATGATGAAGGTTATAAAGAAGTGGGTAGTGGTGGATTTGAAACCCCTGGAGAGGAGTACCTTGCTGAGGAGGAAGAGGAGAGTGGAGATGAAGGCACAAAAACAAAAGCAAGCCAAACCTCAATTGTCAAAATATGTTTCTAGGCCTGAAGCAAGGAAAGGGGGTGGAACGACTAAATTTACATGCCTCCATTGCAAAAACAATTACACATGTTCATACACCCATGTCAAAAAGCACCTCTATGGGACAATGCCATGGGATGGAGGTAAACAAATAGGAATCAAAAATTCTGTAAGTGTGGCAACACAAGTAAAAGCCAAATACGTAAGGGGAGAGGAGGAAGCCAAATATAAATCTAAAAAATTGAAGGGTGATTTTGAAGATGATAGCCCACAATCACATAGACAAAGAACTCCATCAACATCCTCCCATGGCAGTGGATATGGAGGCATAGGAACAAACACCCCTTTAAGGCATACAACCATATCTGATTTCCTTGACGAAGGGTGTAAGAATAATGTGGATTCAAAAAAAATCCAATTTCTCTTTGCATGTGGAATACATTCAATGTTCTTCGCTCACCTTAGTGGCATGAAATGGTTTCCGCCATTAATGATGCCCCTAAAGGATACAAGAGCCTTGGGTATGACAAGGCTAGAACCGTGGGACTTGATCATGAAAAACAAAAAAAGCACATGCTTTGGGTCAAATGACAAGTTCTTGGAATGAGCATGGGGTATCCATTGTATCTGATTGATGGACAAATGTAAAAGGCAAATCATTAATAAGTGTTCTTATTGTGTCTAAAGGTGGTGCAATCTTCCTTTCAACATATGATTACTCATAAAAGTTCAAGACCGCCATCAACATTTCATAACCATTACTTCCAACAATTGAATGTATTGGCCCATACAATGTCATCCAAGTCATCACTAATAATGTTTCTAATTGTAAGGCAGCGTGAGCAATTATTGAAGATAGATACCCCAACATATTTTGGTTTGGGTGTTTGGTTCACGCAATGAACCTTTTGATGCATGACATTAGTAAGAACAAAAAGCCTCAATACAAATGGATTGGTGATTTGTACGAGGCAAAAAAATGATAATATTTATTACAAATCATAGCAATACCCATGGGCTTTTCTGCAGTCACTCAAATTTAAAGTTGTTGAAGATTGCGAAGACTAGATTTGGTAGCTATTACTTACCTTGCCTTCAAGTACCTTTTGAAGGTAAGAGAGTCATTGGCTAGCATAATATCAAGTCAACACTGGTAGGTATTAAAAGACAGGGCTCCAAACGCAATTGACAAGCAAGGTTTTGAACAGGTGGAGGACACTGCTCTTGATGGTCTGTTTTGGGTACATGTGAAGGAAGTTTGCAATTCACCAAACCCATTTATAACATGATTTGTTTTGTAGATACAGATGCACCAGTGATTGGGGAGGTGTATGAGCAGATGGATAACATGTTGAGGCAAATAAAAGATATTGTTCAGGAAAAAGATCCCAACTTGTATGATATTATTCACAAATGTGTGTGCACGGTGGAATAACTTAATGTTCCACTACATTCTTTAGCGTATATCCTTATGCCAAAATACTATTCTCCTCTTGGTTGGGAAAACTGGCACCTGGGGGTGGGGTTAATGCCAAACCCCATACTGATCCAGAGGTACAAGAGGGATATATGAAAGAATTAGACAAGTTGGTCCTTGACAGGGAGGAGTGTGTTAGTCTGTGTCTTGAATTACACAGATACTTCACTAGCAATGGAGTGTTTGGTTCTTTGCATGTAATGGAAGATAGGGACAAATTTGATGCTATCACATGGTGGGACACATATGGCGGGCAGGGAGTTTTGCCAAAATTGGTAAAAAAAGTGCTCTCACAGGTTGTAAATACTTCTTCTAGAGAGAGGTGTTGGAGCACCTACAACTTCATCCATAATGTGAGAAGAAACAAACTCCATGAAAACCGGGCAAAAAGCTTGGTTTATGTGCACTACAACTTGAAGTTGTTGTGTCATTATTATGATCGGGCTCGTGAGGATACATCATATAAAACTTGGGACAACTCAAAGGAAGATAAGTTGGAGGATGGTGCTCTACATCTAGAAGAATTGCAAACAGAACTTCAAAGAGATGATGATGAAGCAACACCAGCCATGCCACCCCCACCATCCAGTAGCAGTGCTCGAGTTCCAACATCTTTGCCTTTGTTGCCACCACCTCCATCTACATCCTCACGTGGAGGACATGTGGCTTCTGGTTCTTGTCAGCCAACTATGCGGGAGAAGGTTCCTAGTAGTAGTAGACCACCACAACCTTCTCAAAAATTAGACATTTCTCGTGGCGGCAAGAGGAAACAGTAAATAATAGATTTACTTGTCTTTTCTAGTTTCTAGTAGTTTTATAATTATTGACTCTTTCATATTTATTATGATATTTTTTGTAAACAATATATGGCAATTTAAGTTTGAAGTTGGCAATTATAACTCATTGGTAATGAATTATGAATATGGTGCTTCGTGAAAGTTGAAAGTTGAAACATTTCATTTCATGTTAGATATTTTTTGTTATAGTTTGGTTACTTGGTAATGGTAATGGTTAAGAGTACAACTTTAGTGATCAATGATAATAAATGTTATATATTGAATTTTGAAAGCTTGTAACTTTAAGATTGATGAATCATGAGACTCGCTATGTTGTATGTTACTAACTCGTGGACATGGTTGATAAGGGTTATAAGTTATAACTTCTACATGATTGATGTTATAGAGTCCAATCCATGTTTTTATGTTTTTTATATCTAATTCATCATTCTACATGTTTTTGTTGACATATATGCATCAAAATTCACTCACAAATCGGGAGCATTTGAAAATGTCGCTCCCCACTCCCACTCCCAAGTAACCTTGGTATGGAGATTCTCTCTAATCAAAAAGGAATTTAATTACAAAAATAAAATATAAAAGTATTCTTCTGTTGTAGCTTGTAGCCAAAGGTTGCCTGATTGTAAAACGGATTTAGCATGAATATGCATACACCCTCGAGTTAGAAAAATGGGGGCGGGAGGGTGTTAGGGTCCCACCCTAACCCCCTTATTTATGTCATGGAATCACGTCATAGTCAAGAGTCAATAAAGCCCATATTAATATTTGTAAGTGGTTAACCCGCAATTAATGACGGGACCACAGTTAGTTGCAAATGAGCGGTAGTATTAGATAGAGGGTAAATGGGCGGTAGTATTAGATAGACGGTATTAATAAAACCCACGGTATTGGCCCGTGGTATTGCATGTATGAGTCATATATAAAGGATGGAGACTCCCTGCGAGGAGTATCGTGTCTTGTTTTGTAATCGAGCTCTGCTCTATTGGAGGTTGCCCCCTCGAAGAGGCTTGTGAACATTTCTCTCTGAGTAATAAATTCACTGTTATTCTGTGTTCTGGGTATATTTTCTTCGCATATTCTGTGTTTTGGGTATCTTTTCTCCGCATATTCTCTATTCAGTATTACTTTGCAGGATAAGAAGCATAACAAGTTTGTTGTTCCATTTTGCCTTCTACCATCTTATTTACTTTCCTTTGTTGTTTTGGCGTGAGAGAAGGTCTAAGGCTATAGTGAGCCTCAGCAAGACGCTGCCTAGCTCCCAGACCGATAAGTCCATGCTCTAAAATTCCTTTCTTCATCAGTTTCTAGAGGGATGGGTTATTGCTTCCGTACCCTTGACTGATCAACTATTTTGGATTCGTTTAGTTACAGCTTAGTATCTGTTTTCATTTGTATCTTCTAAACACTATACCACTAAGCATTACTCAGAAAAATAGCCTCGGATTGAGCTACTCTTTGCAATAACAAAATGTTCCCGAATTGACTTATTAATGTGGAATAATTAGAGGTGTGAGAGACCCTAGTTATAGCTCTACATTTTGGCGTCGTTGCCGGGGAAAGAGTATAGCCATTTGCCTTTACAGAGTAGTGCACAAATCTGCTAGGGGGGAGTTGGATCTTAAAAACAGAAGGTAAGAACCTCTGTACGGAGCATGTAAAAGCCCTGCTCCACCGTCCGCTCTCTTAGCAAAATTGTTGGTTGAATAGGATTTAGTAGTTTTTAGAGTGCATGACTAAGTAGAAAAACTTAGAAAAGAATATCAAACCTCCAGCCAAACCTAAAAAAGCCAAAGGACCAGTGACCCTTGTCCGAACAACCTTCATAGACGAAATCTATAAGAAAACTGAATCTCAACCGTCGGCAAGCTTCAGAAAGATTAATTCTAAACAGCCTACTAGCTCCCTTCAGGCCACAGCATCACCATCTGGAGCCTTTGCTGAGGTGCATAGTCAGACTGATGAACAGGACTTTCAAGAAATTGAAAATTCTCAGGAAGGGAATTTAAGCAACCTTTGTGAAGGAGAAGGGGAAACAGGGGAAATAGGAGAACCAAGGTCTCCTTCTAGGATAATCCAACTGTTAAATAGCCCAGATAAGGGGAGCGCACTCAAAGTTAATATTGAAGGCACCCCATTCCCTCAGATAGAAATCCCAGATAAGGGGAGTGTCATTAAAACAGTCCCTGCCAAGGCCGTTCCTTTTCAACCTAGGAACACCCTCCTAGAAATTCCGGAAGGTTATTGGCACATATTTCATCCTATGGCGCAAAATCAGCCAAATACTCAAACTTCTACATTGCAATATCCTATAGTAGATTCTGCTGCAAATGCACCCATGAAAGCGAGCCCTCTTCAACACATCTCGACGTTTCATGGACTTACATCAGAGGACCCCGATGCATTCTTATTTGAATTCGATGTGCTATGTAGAGGACATGATTACACCACTAACCCCCATAAATTAAAATTGTTCCCCTCCACTTTGAAAGGAGCAGCTCTGAGATGGTTTATGGGTTTAGGTGGTGGGGTCATAAACAACTGGGAGCAAATGAAAGAATCTTTCCTCAAAAAATATCAGGATTACTGTAGGTCGAGAGAACTAAAAGATGAAATTTTCCAAATGACGGCCAGACCAAATGAAACTTTAGAGGAATACGTAGAACGTTTCCAGTATAATTTACAGAGATCCCCCTATGCATCGTTACCTCTACCTGATAATGTGTTGAAAACTGCATTGGTTAGAGGTATGAAAGAACAGTGGATTGAAACATTGAATATCATGGGAAAAGGGGATATTTACCAAGAGAATTTTGCTGACATCATTAATTTATGCATCAGGAGTTCAAGAGGCAGCACAAGGATAAAACCAACAGAATATGATCAGTTTGTTAGAGATAACAAAATATCAACAGAAGGAGTAACACGTGTAGAACTAGGGAATTTATTAGAAAATTTTAAAACTGATATTCTGGGGACATTAACTACACAGCTTGATATTGTGCAGGCTAAGCAAAAGCAGATGGAGGCGGAACAGAATCTGGCAATTTTCTGCCCCCGATGCAGAAGAAAACATAGCCACAAGGAATGTCCACTAGATACAGTTCAAACATGTGCTATCTGTATGAAAGACCACCTCACTGAGAGCTACCCCTCACTTCCTGGATTGAAGGCAGTATACAAGGAAGCGGAAGAAGAACCAGAGCTAGCATACTTTGTTAACCAATGTCGCCAATGGCAACCCAGGCAATCTGGTATGTTTTCGGACCCAACTTCTTCTTTCTAGCCTCCGTAGTATAACACTCAGCAATCTGGTATGTGGAAAAACCAATCTACACCCCCATTTCCGAACTGGTCATCACAGCCATTTCCTTCTCCAAATCCATGGATGAATTAGACAAGCCAATTCGGATGGCCAAATTTTCCTTACAACCCACCATATTGGCAGAATAACTCATATCCTCCACAATGGATTCCCCCTACTTCACAAGGTTCACCCTGGTAGACAAATTGACCAAAATCAACATATCAGTCAACAGGAACTATTCCACTCCCTCAACCGACTCTGCCAGCCTTACAACAAAACCCCCAGTCTAATCTAAGACCGCAACTCCCAGCCCAACCCAATCCCAACCCTAATAATAGACCGGTCCAATCCCTCCAAATCATAGAAACATCAGAAATCGGACCTGACCTAAGGGAGTGCAATGATCTTCAGTTAAGATCTAGATGTATAATAGAAACAGAGGGAGACAAAATAGTTCACATTGAAGATCAGTTACCAGCAGAACAACCGCTACAACAAGAGGATGTAAATAAAGGACAGACCCATCAACAAGTAGGTACATCCTCTCCTCCTTTCCCGGAACGATTAGTCATACCACGACCAGTACAATATCTAGACTTTGACATTCTGGGAGAGTTACAAAACCTGTACATAAAAATTCCATTCCTCCAAGCCATTCAAGACATTCCTATATACGCAAAAATTATAAAATTGTGCATAAAAAATCAAGGAGGAATACAACCACTAACCCTAGAGTCCAAGTAGTCGGTACTTTATCCGACTTGTTATCCGGAAAAGAGACACCTATCAAATACGAAGATCCCGAAAATCCAATTGTAACTGTCCAAATCTATGGTCAAACCTTGACTAACGCTTTAGTTGATCTAGGAGCTGCAATCAATATTTTGACAACCTCTACCTGCCAAAAGCTTGGCATTACATCAGTAGAACCTACTTCTACT
This sequence comes from Pinus taeda, assembly GCA_000404065.3. Classification (NCBI taxonomy): domain Eukaryota; kingdom Viridiplantae; phylum Streptophyta; class Pinopsida; order Pinales; family Pinaceae; genus Pinus; species Pinus taeda. Next base: position 8,193 of record APFE031229931.1, read on the forward strand.
TTGCTAGAATTGGCAGATTGATCTGTAGTTCGACCAAAAGGTACTCTATACGATGTCATGGTTTCTGTAGATTCCTGGGAATATCCAACTGATTTCCTGATAATTAATCCAAAAACCCGATTGGATGGACATCCGCTAATTCTAGGAAGACCTTGGCTTGCTACTGTCGATGCCTACATTGGTTGTCGACAAGGAAACATGACCATAACTAAAGGACCAGACGTTAAAAATCTAGTTCTATATCCTCCAGCACAGCCAAGCCTGCCAATGATCAAAACTAATCAGTATCCTGTGTCATACCTTACTAACAATATCAAATCCCCATTGACTTTACAGAGGGCTTTAGATTTTAAAGATCAAACAGAAGATGATGCCATCAATAACTTCATTAGTCAAATTGAATCTAGATCTCACACATAGTGTTTTATGATAGAAGCAGTGTTTGATAGTGAGCTAGAAGAAGACCCTTTAAAATATGCACATGACCAAACAATACCAGTGACTGTTGTTGCCAATAGTAAAGTAGTGGAAATTGAACCGAGTAAGACTCTAAATATCAACGCCAACCTTACACCAGACCAAGAAACAAAGCTCGTTAATCTGTTACGAAAATATCAAAGAGCATTTGCATGGGATTACCCTGACATGAAAGGGATTGACCCTCAATTATGCACCCACCACATCTATATAGAAAAAGATGCAAGACCTGTTCATCAGCCGCAAAGAAGACTCAACCCCCATCTAAAAGAGGTAGTAAAAGCTGAACTTCAGAAACTTTTAGATGTTAATTTTATCTATCCCATCTCCGACAGTAAATGGGTCTCTCCCCTGGTGGTGGTACCCAAGAAAAATGGAAAATGGAGGATTTGCGTGGATTACAGGGAGTTAAATAAAGCCACACAGAAGGATCACTTCCCTCTCCCATTCATAGACCAAGTATTGGATACTCTGGCAGGAAAGAAATTCTTTTCTTTCCTGGATGGCTTCAATGGATACAACCAAATCCAAATTGCCCCTGAAGACCAGGATAAAACTACCTTTACTTGCCCTTGGGGAACGTTTGCCTATCGAGTTCTGCCCTTCGGCCTATGTAATGCCCCTGCTACATTCCAAAGAGCTGTCCTTAGCATCTTTGCAGATCTAATAAATGATGGACTTGAGGTGTAAATGGATGACTTTACACCATATGGAGATGATTTTGGCCCAGCTCTAGATACCCTGGAAAAAGTCTTACAACGTTGTATCGCTACCAGGCTTTGTCTGAGCCACGAAAAATGTTACATGATGATGACAGAAGGGCTCATTCTAGGGCACTATATTTCAGCAGCTAGCATCCAGGTAGACCCGGCCAAGATACAAATTCTTTTGCTTATCCCTACCCCCACTACTCAAACAGAGGTACGCAGTTTTCTTGGATTTTCTGGGTATTATAGACGATTTATAGAACATTATTCACGAATTGCTGCACCTCTATATGCTCTAACTGGCAATGTTGATTTCTTGTGGACAGAAAAATGCGACCAAGTTTTTAAGGAATTGAAGAAGCTTGTATCAACAGCCCTAGTCCTTCGAGGACCAAACTGGAATTTACCATTCCAAATCTCATCAGATGCCTCAGATACAGCAATTGGTGCAGTCCTGGGGCAAGAAGAGGACAAAAACCATATGCTATCTACTATATCAGCAAAAATCTATCCTCTGCCGAACTGAATTATACTGTCACTTAAAAGGAATTCCTAGCTGTAATACATGCTGTTAACAAATTTAGACATTATATCATAGGCTATCCCGTTGTGTTATATAGAGATCATTCTGCTATTAAATATTTGGCAAATAAACCTGTCACGAATGTTAGAATAACTAGATGGTTGATCTTATTGTAGGAGTTCGATATCACCATCAAGGATCGACCTGGCAAGGAGAACCCTGTAGTCGATTTTCTATCACGAATACCGAAACCAATTGAAACAGCAGCAGTAGAAGATCAATTTCCTGATGAACCCCTGTTTGTTGTTGTTGTTCGAACACCTTGGTATGCTAATGTCGCCAATTACATTGCAGTAGGTAAGCTACCAAAAAACTTAACCCCTCAGGAACGTAAGCAAATTATTCAGAAAAGCACTTGATTTTCGTGGATTGGAGGCCATTTGTTCCATACAGGGGCAGATATGCAAATTAGGAGGTGTATTCAAGAAGACAAAATCTTCGACATTTTAAAAGCTTGCTATGACGGACCATGTGGGGGACACTTTGCTGAAAAGAGAAGAGCACATAAAATATTGCAGACAGGATACTATTGGCCTACAATTTTCAAAGATACGAAAAGGTTTGCACAAGCCTGTGACAGCTGCCAGCGAGCAGGACGACCTGGCCAAGCCGATGAGATGCCTCTGAGACCACAATTGGTCATTGAGCTATTTGAATGTTGGGCTCTTGAATTCGTCAGGCCCGTCAATCCATCATCAAATCAGAGGACATACATTTTGGTGGCAACAGACTATGTTACTAAATGGGTCGAGGCCGAATCATTGCCTAAGGCTACAGAAGACTCTGTAATACAATTCTTGTTCCATTTGTTTGTACGTTATGGACTTCCGAGAGAACTAATCATAGATGGTGGACCACAATTTGTTGGAAATAAATTAGCTGCAACACTTAACAATTATCATGTCCAACATAAGATCACGACCCCATACTATCCGCAGGCAAATGGGAAAGTAGAAAGTAGTAATAAGCTAATAGAATCAATATTAACAAAAACCATTGCATCGCATAGGCGCGATTGGGCCGCCCGACTACCTGAGGCACTGTGGGCCTATAGAACCACATGCATAAATACTACAGGCTATTCGCCTTATCAATTAGTGTTTGGAAAACAACCAATCTTCCCCATAGAATTCGAAATCCAAACGCTACGAACTGCGTAGGAAGTCGGCCTAGATCTGAGTGATGCACAAATCAATCGATTACAGCAGATTAATGAATTGGATGAAATCAGGCTCTCTGCATTACAAAATACAGCATTGATTCAACAGCAGCGAGCTAAATGGCATGATGCACTTATCAAGAACAAAGTCTTTCATGAAGGAGACTGGGCTCTGTTATACGACTCACGGATTCAAGACTTCCCGTGGAAACTTCAGACTCGATGGTTAGGACCATATGAAATCCAGAAGGTACATGACAATGGGACCCTTACCTTGATCACAATTGATAGTTCTGGATATGCATTCAAAGTAAATGGCCACCGAGTTTGTCTCTATCGAAAGCCACTCACTCGGGAATCCTTCTGTCAGCAGCTACGACAAGATACTGATATCGAAATTTTAGGAGAGGAAACGAAATCTTCCTCACCTATAACTTAAGGAATTTATTTTTTTCATAACTTGTACATAACATCTTGTATATATGCTTTCCTGATTCTTTGTTTGCATTCTAAGTGTTTTTGCTGTTCCTTTTCAAAAGGAACAAGCACTTGTGTGTTTCTGCTGTTCCTTTTCAAAAAGGAACAGCACTGGCGTGTTTTTGTTGTTCATTTTCAAAAGGAACAGCATTTGTGTGTTTCTGTTGTTCCTTTTCAAAAGGAACAACATTTGTGTGTTTCTACTGTTCCTTTTCAAAAGGAACAGCATTTGTGTGTTTCTGTTGTTCCTTTTCAAAAGGAATAGCATTTGTGTGTTTTTGTTGTTCCTTTTCAAAAGGAACAACATTTGTGTGTTTTTGTTGTTCCTTTTCAAAAGGAACAGCATTTGTGTGTCTTTGTTGTTCCTTTGCGAAAAGGAACAGCAATTGTGTGACTTGTTGTTCCTTTGCAAAAAGGAACAGCATGTGTCTGTCTTTGCTATTCCTTTGCGAAAAGGAACAGCACTTGTGTGTCTTTGCTGTTCCTTTGCGAAAAGGAACAGCACTTGTGTGATTTTGCTGTTCCTTTTCAAAAGGAACAGCACTTGTGTGATTTTGTTGTTTCTTTTCAAAAGGAATAGCACTTGCGTGTTTTTGTTGTTCCTTCTTAGAAGGAACAGCATTTGAGTGTTTTTTTGTTCCTTCTCCGAAGGAACAGCATTTGAATGCTTTACTGGTCCTTTTCAAAAGGAACAGCACTTGAATGTGTCTGATGTTCCTTTTCAAAAAGGAACAGCATTTGAGTGTCTTTGTTGTTCCTTTCTCAGAAGGAACATCGTTTGCGATTTTTCATCATTCCTTTCAAAGAAATAGTATCCTACGAATGGATTCTTCTCTCAGGAATGCCATCGGCATGTTTTTGCCCTTATTGGGAATGCTTTGCACCCATGTTCTCCTCAATCTTTTAGATACAGCAATGAATTTACGCGATGAACATAAACCATGATATACCAAAATCAGCACATTATAAATCGCTATTACTATAAAGCCTAGTATGTATAAGAGGACAAGAGGAGGGACATTAACTTTTCATCTTTGCTGTCATTGTCTTATTACCGGCACCCTGGTTGGTGATCTTTATCATGACGATTTCCCTAAAAATCCTTCTTGATTGTTACTTAGGAGTAAGAACAAAGGATTTATATCTGTTTGTTGAGATGATAAGACTTCTTCCACCATTCCATGCTCTTAAGGAGTGCGGAACCACCCTTATGTGGAAATAAACAAAAAAAAAAAGGTGCTCTGCAAAAACAAAAAGAAAACGGGAAAATTGTCAAGTGCAGGATAGGGGGTCTCATAAAGAGCCAGCCTACCATGATCATAAGGATGGAAGCGAAGTGGCATTCCCATTACGGCCACCACACCAGGGATATGGTCCGAAGGTATATTAACAAGCAAACCCTTGAACAAGGGGTCTCATCACGAGCCGGCCTGTCCACGTTTCGCGCCTACCCTGTGAATGGCATTATGGCTATCTGGTTACCAAGTCAGCATGATGGCCTACATTTTGACAAAGCACTCTTCAGAATATACACAAAGGATCATGGTTCCGGAGGGTGAAATAAACAACTCTGCCAAGGTTATGAACACCTGTTGGCAGCAGAGCTCTGTTAATGGCATAGAAGTCGTAATATTTACACCAACAGGTATGATATTAAATCTTTCTGTCTCTTATATCCTTCGAATAAATCATATGTCACACCCCGATGTATATATCGCATGAATATTTATTACCACCAATCATGGCAACGGAACTGACAATGACCATTGGAGACTTCGTACACTTGACAGACGTCCAATCCCTCGGCTCCTCATTATATCATGCAGGCTCTTATATAAAACGCGATCTACCCTTTTGCCTCAATTTCGGCATTTCGTTGTTTTTCTAAAACATGGCATAATTCCATATGCGCTTCTTTATGATTTGACTTCCGACTGGCTGTTGCTCCTCTCTTTGACGGCTGGGGACAGCCTATCAGATTGCAGGGGGGAGGTAACCTCATTACTCCATGGATTACGTGGCTACACACCATTTAGGCGGGATAATGTACGAAGGAATGGCATGGTTTAATGGTATGATGATTCCATTCTACAGAAATTTCCGTCCATGATCCTTTTTTCGTTGCATGCTCTGTGATCTTTTCCAAAATTCGGCGACGATCATCCTCTCTGCGTCGCAAATACCGCAAGCAGTTGTTGTTCCATTAACAATTCTGAGTAAAATCATGGGCGGAAAGACGGTCTGAAGCGAACCTCACGAACTGACAGTCTCCGCTGCTGCTCGCAAAATCCTGGAAAACGCAGGGTGGTTGACTTATTTCAGCCACCTGCAAGAATCAAATGAAGCAGTGGCGTTGGAATTCCTGCAAAATTTGCAGGAAAATTACTCCATAGTAGGGGGAAAGCAGATAGCAGTTACGGAGGATATCATTGCAGAAGTCTAAGGATTACCATCTGCTGGACCCATATGGACGCTGAAGAAGGAAAGATTACAAAAAGCTATGGAAATTTTCTAGGACGAAGGCCAAAGCTTGACATTCAAAGGGAAAGGAGTTCTACCGGCAACACTAGGGGAACCCTGGACCAAGCTAGCAAAGACAGTCCAGAGTTATATCACCTGCGAAGGGAGAAAAGACGTGGTAAGACCTTGTCACCTGAAACTTTTAGCTATTTTAAAAGGAAAATGTTCTGTAAATCTCCCTGCACTTTTAAATTTGTTACTACATGACGCGGCCCAAAGCCTGAAGAAGGCCCAGCACATAGATGCAGTCGGTAGCCACCATCGACTGATTCGATTGATAGTGAGCCACTGTCTCACTCAACAACAAAGCACTTGGGAGGAACTGATCGCAATAGTCGAGGGAGGAATAGCTGCACCACCCCCAAAACCTGAACAGTCCTCCAGCACGCCGGAACGATTAGAGAGACGCAAGGAGTTAGCAGCAGAAAGACATGCTGCTTCAAAACGGAAACAATCCTCCAATACGCCAGAATGACCAGAGGAGCCTAGAGAATTTGCTGGCACACCCGACCAACCTGAAAGACCACGGAAATCAGCCCGGCTGGCCCGGATACGAGGAAGGTTGGAAAAGATTCAGGGAACCACGGCCCAGCCAATTGAGATTGCGGATGAACCTCTAGAACCAGAAGGAGGACCCTCCAAAGGAAATTCTGAGCAATCAGGGGCCGAGGCGGACCAGCCGGAAGGAGGAATTAAAGAAGGAGATGAGCACTCTGAGGAAGAAACAGCCACCGAACAGGGAAATCAAGAAGAAGAAATAGTACAGCCAGGGGGTAGCCCGTTGCACGACCCTGTGGGTGAGGCGGAATTGGCAGTAGTTCTGGCCAATATGGGGGAATATGGCCAGCACTCCAGCACAGCAGGCATCCCTGACGGACCCGCAGAGGAAGAATTACCCGAGGAAGTGCATGTAGAAAAGGCAGGGGAAGAAAACCTACCTGGTTGTGATAATGAAATGGAAGACAACAATCAGGGACAATCTGTCCCCAAAATGCCAGAAGATATCCCAAATGAAGAAGGAGCGGACTTAAGGGCCAAACCCTCTGCCGAGGTAAAGGAAATTAAGAAATTAAAGAAGATACAGCAAAGGTTGTTGGGCACTATAGCCAGGCTCGGACAGCAAATCCGAATCTTGAAAGCCAACTTGAGAATACAGAGGACCGCAAGGAAAACTGCAACAAGAACCCTGAGGACAAGAAGACGGCAGACCTATACCCGTTTTGTTGGTCGAAACCCCATCAGGAGACCTACTGCCAAGGAACAAACTGTTGTTCCAAATATCGTGGAGGAACAGACTGTTGTTCCATCTTACCCTAAAGAACGGATGGACATTCCAATGGAACAGCAAGAGGCTCCGATGGCAAGACGACCACAGCAACCCTTTATTCACGTTAAGAAAGAAACAGAAAGCAAAGAGGTCCAAACCGAAGCACCACCCTCAGGGGTAATTCGGGTCCTAAACCTTAAGCAGCGTAATAGAAAGGTCCAGGTTAAACTTCCAGCCTCTACGGCTTTGTGGAAAAAAGATCCAAAAACAAGGACCTTGCACAAAATGATGAAGGAAGCTCAGCAAGAAGCTGAGCAGCTGCGAGAGCAAACAGTCCCCAAGGAGAGATACGAAGAGCTACAACAGCAACTTCGGGACATTAGTCAGTCCGAGAGCCAGGCCTTTGAAGGATGGCAAAAGGAGCAGGAAAAGGTTGCTAAGGTAACTCGTCGATTAGATAGTGTTGTTAAGCATATGGACACTGTGTGTTCCTTATATAATGATGTTTTGACTTGTAGGGCCCCTGCTAGAAATTATGCTTTATTTTTGCTTGAACGATATTTGCGATTGAAAATAAAATCCATTAGGGCAGGAGCACCTATCCACATCAACACTGTTAATGATTTTATAAACTGTTGCAAGCATTATGGAGTTAAGGTTCAAAGGTTATTGTGCGAGTTTTACTTGCACAACCTTGTGCTAGACCAGGAAACTGATTTAAATCCTGGCCCTTTTGTTGGCGATATTCAATTCCAAGCCTTTATCTCATTCGGGGTTAATCAGCTGAAATGGCTCAGAGCTTATAACACCTTTTAGAGACAAGAGAATAGCCTAGACTTATGGGTACGAGCTGAACCTAGAGACCCAGTGACGCTATGGAAAGAGCATAGGAGCCTTATGAGGATCCCAGGTGTCATCGAGATATTAGGACCCATGCACGAAAACTTGATCTGAAATAGTCTAGAATATTTCCTGACTATTAAAGACCTTGCCATCGATGCTGCAAAATTTCGATACCGGACCTCTAACCCAAACATCCAGCTCAAGGAACCATTCAAATATGAGAATTTTGAGTTGGCTGCCAGCCGATTGAACCTTTATGGGGAACGGATTCTGCAAGTAGGGCCATCCTGGTGGGGTATCAATTTTGCAGTCCAATTATTTGGCACCCTGCACCCAGATAACAGGCCTTGTATGAGATGCCTGCAGATCAAATAGATCAGTTCTTTGATAATCTAGTTGCTCATCACGGTTGTCGGCCTCCTCACGAGATCCCTTCTCTGGCCTATTCTCTCACTGCCTTGCATGTCAACTATAATGTTTTCATGAGGCCATGAAACAAGGTAAGCAGGGGGGTGTGTTGAGCACTTGGAAGCTATGCTTTTGACAAGCAATCTAGTAGTTTTTCAATAATAATTGTAACCTTTTCTGCATTATGAATTCAAAGAAGATAAAGGATTTTGATCAAATGTGCAAGAATTGACAAAAGAAGCTCAAGTACTAATAATTAACATTTTTCTATGCAGGAAGACGTGGAAGCAAGGAATTATCGTCCAAAAGCGAGAAGCAGAGGAAGAATAACTGCTATCCCTCCAGAGGGGAACCGGATGCGAACAAGATCAAGCAAATCAGAGCTGAATAGTTCAGGAAAAGAATGCGGGATACCGATTCGGTGAACGCGAGAAAGAAAAGAGAAGGATTAAACGATTGGTGAATCCCTCAGGATCTTTGATCCTGAGGGATCGCTGCTTTAACTTATCTTTGATTATCTAGATACCTCTGTCATTTCTTTTATATAAAGGAACAGTGTCATTGAGCAAGAGGACTACTGTTTTTATAATTCTAAGTTTCAGAACAAACTTTGATCATTGAGTCTCACTGAGACCTAATTTTGTTATACTCTGTTGATGCGATTAATATGAAAGACTTGGTGTTTATTTCATCTCTGCGTCTGGAGTAACCTAAGGCGGTGTACCATTGGCAGCTAAGGGCCCGGCTCCGAAGGACACTTGCTTTTGTATCATTATACGGTGATTTGCATGTGGTTTGTTTATCTTTATTACTGAGTAATCTGATACATCTGTTATGCTCTATTATAATCAATATCTGAATGATTTCTCCATATAATGTCTCGGCACTGTACAATTGGATCTATTCAAGGTTGAATTGCATTTTTAATCAACTATTTCTGTAACAGAATGTTGGTATGAATGTTATTGTCATTGGATCCATGTGAAATAATATTTGTGGGACTTGAAATAAACGTTACTCTGTTTAGAAACATAGCCATATCATTCATTATTCTCAGATTGCTATATTAGTATAAAACATGTACATACGGTTGATGGTTGTTGTTCCATAATTCATCAAGGATTGTTGTTCCATTTTATTACTGTTGTTCCATTTCCAGTTTGTTGTTCCATTTTGCCTTCTGCCATCTTATTTACTTGCCTTTGTTGTTTTGGCATGAGAGAAGGCCTAAGGCTGTAGTGAGCCTCAGCAAGACACTGCCTAGCTCCCAGACCGATAAGTCCATGCTCTAAAATTCCTTTCTTCATCAGTTTCTAGAGGGATGGGTTATTGCTTCCGTACCCTTGACTGGTCAACTGTTTTGGATTTGTTTAGTTACAGCTTAGTATCTGTTTTCGTTTGTATCTTCTGAACACTATACTACTAAGCATTACTCAGACAAATAGCCTCGGATTGAGCTACTCTTTGCAATAACAAAACGTTCCCGGATTAATGTGGAATAATTAGAGGTGTGAGAGACCCTAGTTATAGCTCTACAATAAGGTAGCAAATGAAATGAGGAAACAATGGTTCATGGTGATTCTCAGATAAGGAGGAGGTCTCTATGCTTAATTTTGTTGTTTACACCTGTATATTACATGTTGGCAATATGTTTGATGAAATGCCTGTCATGGCTAGTAGGGGTTTGGTTAAGGTCTTGATCAACTATTTACTTTTGCATCATTGTTTCCCTGTAATTTACTTGATTTTGAGCTTTCATTCCATTCTAGATATTGGCCTGGGCTCTGAGCCTAAAAAAGTGGCTTAAATCTTAGGGTCACTGGCATAGAATTGGTAAATTTGGTCCATAGTCACTCGTATGTAGGCCTATGATAACAAATTTAGGTTTTTAGTCGCTCCCCTGCCCATAGCATGAGAGAAACTATGGCCTCAGAGGTCCAGAAAAGTAGTAGGACCCAGGGACAGGTTGCTTGAGTTGGATGACTATGTGTGATGTTTCATTGATTCCACTTCCTCAATATTACCTAGGAGGTTGAATCTAATCACAGTAGCCTCTCATCTCATGTTTACCCCGGTTAGCATGGTTACTTGGGTGGATGTGGGAGGAAGGTGTTACAGCATTTCACTGGTTGATCTAGAACAAGGTATTGGGATAAGGAGGAGGTTCAAGAATTACTTAGTGCACATTTTTAGGAGGAAAGAGTGGTGGTCTAGAGACTGTGACCGCGTAGTGTGTAGTATATGAGGGCCAAAGAATGAATATTGCACAATTGAGGGAGTTAAGGAGACAATAGTGAGGACTTTCTTACTAAAACTGCGTGATGAAAAATTCTGGAAGACAAGGAGGCATAAGATTGTGCGCTTGGGAAATTCAGTGAGACAATGATGAAGGCTTACTCACTGTGATTGTGAAATGCGTAGTTTAAGAAGGCTAGAGACTAAGAATTATGGAGTTGAGGAAGGCAAGAAGGTAGATAGGAAGGAATTTTTTACTGTGAATATGTAGTGTGCAATCCTATGAGTCCAATGATTTCATGGTTGATAAAATCAATGAGACAAAGAGGTCACACTATTGAATGAAACTGCGCAGTGCACAAGAAAGGTTGACTAAGGAGGCAAATTGCCAATTTTTTAGGCAGGAGGAATGTTCTTGATAATTGTGACTATGGAATTTGTAGTCCTTGGAGGAAGTGACTATGCATTTTACACTTGCAATAGGTAGGATAGGCTGACTGAGGCCTGAGACTATCCAATACCTAGTTCAGGGAGGTAGACCACAGGAAGGTTGATCAGGGAAGGATCATCTTCCAAAAATGACTAAGTTTGGGACCAAAGAGCAAAGAGATGGGACTAGAACATGACTTGAACATGATCACACACTTATAGATAATCCACCACTCAAAAATGAAGCACATGCCACCCAAAATCAACATGTCCTCATCGAAATGACAGTAGGACAATACTTACCTCCAAGTGCGACACTTAAGATACACTTTGTGACACAAGTGATGACACTAAACAATTAGTGTTGAAGACTTGAAGAATGAGTCTAATGCATATCCCTATGATAATAGTACACAATATTTCATGATACCACATCAAAATTTTCCCTTTCAAAAGTGTATAAATTACTCCCTTTCACTAGATGCAATGTTGTGTGTGGAGCATGATTGTTCAGAGGTCTTTGTTTCAGCCAGATGTATACCCTAGGAAGTTTGTGCACCCCTCCACGTGGAGGGTCCGGGGGGGCCAATACCCCTCGGCTGGGGGATCCGGGGGCCAGCAGTCCCTCGGCGGGGGCTTGGGGGCAATGCCCCCGAAGCTAAAAACAGTTGTAAAATTGCCTTGTAAAAGTATAGTAATTTCTAGTCAATCTGGGTCGTTCATTTGGCGGATGATCTGACGGTAGAACTTATGTTTAGTTTAGGGTTTTTTTCCCTAGAAGGAAACCCCCTCTCTTTGTATGAGGGCATTGTATTTGAGGCTGTGAGATAGATATGTATTCTGTGTGAGCGAGAAACATAGAGGTGAGACTGTGAGAGAAGACAGAGGATATTACAGCGGATTTGTTGTAGGTTGTGTCTCTTCATTTTGCTGGATAATAGAAAGGAAGGACTGGCTTTTTGGGGTGGACGTAGCCCAAACTGGGTGAACCACGTATATCTGTGTCTCTCTTATTTTATGCATTTTTTGTGTTTATATTTCTGCAATATTTTATGGGTTCCATTGCTCCGTAATATATAATTTTCTAACAACTGGTGGACGGGTGAGACTGTGAGATAAAACAGAGCATATTACAGCGGATCTGCTGTAGGTTGTGTCTCTTCATTTTGCTGGATAATAGAAAGGAAGGACTAGCTGTTCGGGGTGGACGTAGCCCAAA
>APFE031229943.1:0-27207 GCA_000404065.3 Pinus taeda
CAGTTGTTGCACTTGGTCTTGTAATTTTGATATATCATGTTGCATTTCTTTCTCTTCTTCATGAGTCATGCTAGAGCTTTCAGGTTCCTTACTAGGTGTTTGCATTTTATTTCATCGGGGCATCAGTTACCGATAATAATGCTCTACTATGCCCTTTGAATTCCTTCAAATTAAATTTTCAAACAAAGCTTAAGCAAAAATTTAAGAAAATCTACACACCTTTTTCACTTTGTAGGAGCTCGATATTGGCTTTGATGTATCTCTGTACTTTCTGATCATATATTTCTAAATTTGTGACCTATAGTAGCCCTCTGTGTCCTTTTTCCAATGCCACATGTCTGACCCAAATTGGATTCTCCAAGAAAGAGTTATGCGAAATCTCCCACAGTGACTTGATTATAGACTAGTTCAGTAGAGCGAACTTGTACGACATGCCACAAGCCACTGTTTCGACCTTTGGATCTGAAAAATACATACAAGAAACTATAGTTCGTCCTCTTTCTGTGCCTTCTTACGAAATTTCAATCTGATCCCTAGAGAGAAAGTTATGACGATTTTCCCCAGGTCACTTGTTTGGAATGTAATTCAGGAGTCTGCAAAAAGAACAACTTCCTCAGATCATATCTCCCCAAATATAGTGGAAAAAGCTCTGAAATTCGGACCCAAGATTCAGAGCGATTTCCTCTAAAATGGTTTTTTTTTTCGACTTCTGCAACGTCACAAAAAAAAAGTTATAGCGAAAATGCCACGATGACCTGTTTGGAGCAGCGAAACCCTAGAATCCAAAGCTTTGATACCAAATGTTATGAAACCAGCTCAAGTAAAGATAGAAAAGATAGATCAACGCCTTGGAATTCAGCCTCTTCGAGGGGCAACCTCCTTTACATTACATAAATGAACAATTATTGGATGATTCAAATGACAAAACCTCCTTTCTATATATAGGAGTCTACGGAGTCACAATATAATCTAGCCGACCTAACAATAAATATATAAAGCCACAAAAAATAACAATAGAGGGATTCTATGGGGCATAGTAATAACAATATGGGGCAATAGGGGCACAACAATATTAATAAGGGGTATAACTACAATAGTAATGGGGTAATCACTAGTATTATAGGGACCCAACACTTTTCCAAACACATACCTTTCCATCGATGAATGACACCTTGTAACCTTTGTCTTCCATTGCTGAAATGGACACCAGGTTCTTCTTGAGATCATGTGCATAAATAAATTCTTGTAAATGAACCAAATTACCCTGATCCAATTGAGGAGTAACATTCCCTACACCCTTTACAGGATAGGTGGCATCGTCTCCAAGAATAATCTTCAAGTTTGTTGCCTTCTCTATCAAATTAGAGAGCGCTTCCTTATATCCAGTGAAGTGCCTTGAAGAACCACTATTAATAAGCCAATTTCCCAAAGTGTCCAGAGGAGAGGTAGTGGAGAGGGCTAATATAATATAATACTCTTTTTTCTTATCAGAAACAACATTTGATTCTTCATACCTGGAGATCTTGGCTTTCTTGGAGGGTCAACCATTTCCTTGATGTCCCGCATTCCCTTTTCCTTTGCCATTGTACCTGTCATTAATATGATTGAAGTTTCCCCTGGAATGATTATAATCATCATCATGTGATGTGTCCCTTATATTTAGACACTCCCTCACATAATGGCCAAACTAATTGCAAGAAAAGCATTTGGCTTTCCTTCCTCCCTTAGATCCAGGCTTTCCATTGAAATTACCTTTAGACTCTCCATAATTTCTCCTTTTGGCATGAGTGGAGAAAGCAGTGGGGTTGCCTTTATTAGAAGGCATTTCTTGCTCCATCATCCTGGTTTCTTCTTGAATGCATCTCAACATCAATTCCTCAAACCCTGGAAAACGATCATTGTTGAGAATAGTGGTTTTGAATATATACCACTCAAGTGGTAGCCCTCCAAGAGTAGTGATAGTAAGTTCCCTATCATATATGATTTCTCCAATGGATAGAAGATCATTCTTGATCTCGTGATTCTTAAGTAGGATTGAATATCCCCATCCTTACCCTTATCAATATCCTTCAACTTATTTTTGAGGAACAAAATTTGATTTGCATCACTAACTTTGAACATGCTTACCAATCTGTCATAAATCTCCTTGGAGGTGTGCAAATCAGAGATGTAGGCCACTAGTCACTTGTCAATGGAATATTTGATAATGTTCTTTGCTTTGACTTCACCCTTGGTGTACTTGTTCTTTGTAGCAGCCGATGCATTTGATGGAGGCTCGGGGATTTTACCCTTCACAGAGTCCAACACTTCTTTTTCTTCCAATGTTAGATCAAGAGACATATTCTATCCGTGATAGTCAAAATTTGCACGGTGCTTGTCTTTGGCCGGGAAGTGGGATGAGGAACCCATTGAGCCTTTTTTCGTTTCCAATTGTCTTCATTGATTGATATTTCGATCTTTCTTGCACTTTTTCTTCACCTCACCTCTAATACCATGTTAAATTTAGGTATGTTCTATGCTTAGAGCAATTTACTTCAATTCTTTTTCATATTAGCCCAATGACAATATTCAAATTAGCAATCACATCATCATGATAGTAAAGTGCATATAGAACATAAACATAAACAACAGAAAACAAGCCAAGACAAGAGGACACAAGATGTGGCACCAACCAGGGAAAAACCCCAATGTGGGGAAACAATTGATCAATTTGTCTTATATTCTTCAATAGTTCAGCAGAGAGAGAGATAGTACAAATATAAAAATCTGAGATTTTATGACAGTAGTAGTAAATGATCTTCCTCATAATAGGATGCACATCAGGCTGAGTCAAAACATAGAAACATTAACCCAAGGCATCTTCTAGAATGTTGTTGTCTTCTTGTAGCACTAATTGTCACTACTGTATGAGTTAGGGCATCAACATTTAGTTCTATTCCTTCACACAATCACCAACGCAGGCCTTTGAGGTGCAGCTCCACCACTTTCATGCTTTCAAGTCTGACTTGTGCAATCCTTAGAACAATATTTTTTGTTGGCTATGTCTTGCAACTGAGCCCAACAACAAGTATGGCATTTGGTCTTCAATCAATAATCAATAATATCAATGCAACAGTATAAGTCCTACAAGGACTTGACCCAATTTGAATATGCTAATCTGATCTTGGTCTAAGACACATTTCATCAATGTAATATGATTGTGTTTTTCCAATCTTATAAACATTCCCTAGGAACAGTCTCTATCACAATGTTGTCATCATACTTCTTTCATCATGCTGCCACTGAAACTCTATGCTGACCCTTTAGGCCTCGATATGATGTTAAGGCTTCTTCCCATCTACAGATTGGGGTCTCTCTTTGCTACGACTAGGACTCTTCTTTTCTGTACCTTAGGACCTCTTCATAACTGTGAATAAGGCCCTTCCTTAACTGCGATTAGGGCTAGATAGGAGCCTCTTGTGATAGTGTCTACTAGCCTTTTTGTCTGCGGCTTTAGGCCTTCCTTAATTGCGGATCATGAACCTCTATTTAATTGCAGCCAAAACTCTTCTTCACCCTCCTTATCCAATGTATAGATCTCATTTGAACTATGGATAGGACTAGCTTTAGGACTGCAGCTAGGGCTAGATATGACAACAGCTATGTCTCCTTGCTTGGATTGTGGATTAGGGCCTCTTGATAGTGTACGGATGACCTTGGATTAGGTCTCTCTAGACTGAGTTTTAGGCCTCCTTTATACAATGGATTAGGGCTCCCTTTTGGCTTCATATTGGAGCTCCCTTTATCTGCGTCTAGGGCTAGAAATCCCCTCTAAGACTGCGACCAGATCCTTCTCTTCACCTGCGGCTAGGTCATGGCTAGATCTCCTCTAAGACAGAGTATATGCCTTCTCTTCTAGACCTCTCTTTCAAAAAAAAACCCAAAACAAGTGGAGAGAGAAATCACAAGAGATGAATAACAAAATGACTTGAAGGCCAGCTCTATTTATAGTGCAACATTGAGGTTGAGTTAGTGTAATTTGGTTGTTGGCCGACCTTGACAAATTGTCAAATAACACAAATAAATTCATCTCTCTATGAATACATGTTGGAATCAGATGATCTTTAGATCAATCATACACCTCTCGATGAGAGGAACCTAAGAAAAATATCAGTTATCATAAAAAAAATGGCCCACATGGAGTTTGGCCATAGTTTCCAATTTTAACATGCAACCATGGAAATTTGATTAAAACCCTAACAATCAAAGTTCTCCTACTATCAACCCTAAATATCTATCAATTATAAACATTACTACAAAGTGAAACCTTTTCTAAATAACATTATGAAATATATATATTATATCTATTATTATATATATATATATATATATTTATTATAGTATATATTATATATATATATATATATATTATATATATATATATATATATTATACTCTATATATATATATATTATATTATATACACACCTCACAAAATCCATTATTAAATAAACATATTCTTAAAAGTCATCTTGATTTCTTGTTATACTTCCATGTCTCTTATACCAAAAACATAAACATATACAAAGTCTAATTATAATTACAGGAAAACCATGTTCATATATATTATATATATATATATATTATATATATATATATATACAATTTAGATCACTATTAACTTTAGATCTGATTGGGGCACTTGAAATGGAATCACATCTCTCAAAGTGAAAAACCTTTTTTGAGTGCCAAACTTAAGAAGATTTTATCCCTCTTGACTTTAATTGACATATCTAGAGTTAAGATTAAATCTAGGCTATATCAATAATATTTCTTTTAATTGTCATATATATTATACCTATAATATATTATATATTGATTCTCAGAATAGCAAGCTTTTGTGATCCATGATCTATAAAAATACTTTCCAGAGAAATCACTATCAAATTTTATTGTTTTCAAACACTTTACTTTGTTTCATCATTTAATATTGAATATTAATTATATTTATTTATTTAAATTTTCACTTTAAATATAATTTGAAGAATTAACATAAGATATTTAGAAAGACACATATTATAATTTTAATATTTTCAAAATCTTGTTACAATATTGTATTAATAAATTAATAACAATAATATTATTACTTAATAGATTATGATCAATCACTCATACCTTGTGGTAGTACTTTCCTTTTCAACCTTTTATCATCAGTTTTATTATAAGGCTTGTCTCTTCTACTTTCTAATATCTTTCTTTGATTGCCCCGAGAGGAACTCTCCAGTTCAGTATGGAAGAGATGTTCTCCTGTATTGTCTTGTCCTGTTAGGTTATGTTATGTATCTTAACTCCATATCTACCAAGTGCCTAAAGGGATCAAATATCTTGACGTGCAAACTTGTTTGAGAGTGAAAAGAGTTTTGATCCCTCTCAATGCTTGATGGATATAGAGTTAAAATGAATTTACGTTGGTATTTAATGAAATGTGGTCAACTCCAATCATAGTATTAATTTCTATGTATTCATAAATTATATTATTGAAGTTAATTTAACTTCTTTTTTTTTTAATAGATTTCCTTCTTTAGTAATTAAACTTTTTGTTTTACTTTTACTTTTTTTATGTTTTTATTTTTCATAAATAAATAATAAAAACAAAAAACACTTTTCAGAAAAATGATCTCTCACAGTGAAAATTTTCATTTTCAAACTACAGCTATAAGACAACTATTTTTTGTCGTATAATGAACGTTTCCATATAGGTTCGTCGCAGTAGCTTCCAACTTCCCTAGTGATGGATTTCAACCATTTTGTGGCTCGTATGACATTGTTCTAGCCTTTGCATTCCTAGTGCTCATTCATGAAATCCACCCTATGACATTGTTCTAGCCTTTGCATTCCTAGTCCTGGTTCAAAAATCCATCCATGCTAAGGCCTAGCATGGCCCAAACCGAGTGCGATCACCAGGTGATTTTGATGATTTAGATGTCCTTCAATCATGCATAATCAAACCATAAGCTAAGAATGAAAATCATCTCAAAATTCACATTACTTAACAAACAAACAAACATTATATATATTTTTGAAATATAAATTAAAAAATATTTTATTTTTATTGTAATTAATTATTATCTAAAATTATTAATACAGAAGTATAATCACTATTCTTAATAAAATAAATAACAACAATTTCAAAGTAAACAATTCAACAATTCTTTATTCCTTATCCACATTTGCCTTAAACTTCAAGAGATTGAAATTATCAATAAAAATAATCTCCCATCTATCATATGGTTAAGTCCCCTAACAAACCTCGTCAAAATAACCCAAACCTCCACTTTTATCAATTTGTTCTTTACTGCCCTATTTTTAATGCTCGTTAAAAAGTTTCTTCACAATATGCTTGAAAATGCTTGCATGAGAAGGTAACTAGAGTTTCCATGTAACAATCATGAATATGACCATGAATCCTTTCATTATATGCTTACACATTTGACTTGCCTATCCATGTTTCTCCTCTAAATTTCTTCTTATATGAGAGTTTTTTTCATAACATTGATGTACCATTTATCATTTTGAGTTTATATTAAATTCATAAGTCAAAATTCTATTCATCTAGAAAAAATATATACATACAGAGTAACAAAAAATAGGTGGTCTCACCCAACTAGGTTTGTCGACCATTGTTTGCAGCATGTGACAAAAATAACAAAAAGAGACTAAGGACATCATCCATAAATGGGAAGGCTACAAACTACAAAAGACCATCAACACATAAAACACCTGAGGACATCCTAGTTATCCAACCTGATGGACGCTAGGTTATCCAGGGTTGTTCCTGGAGGAGGCGTGGGGCATAATTTGCATTAGACATGCCCTTCAAAGTGCACCATCCACCTCTCCATCTTTTCCACTTTTTTTGAAAGATGGTTTTGGCCATGCCAAACCACCACCACATGCTCTCTAACTTGGCACTGAAATTAGTGCATCCTATCCAGGGTGGCCACCAGCTCAGCATGCTCCTCCCTTTGGATCCTTTCAGCGGACTCCACCTGATCTAAAAAAGTTTGAATTAGCTCGTGGCGATTCTCCAGACAACATTGTTGAATTACCCATATGCTAAGAGTTAAAATGTCTACCAGACCCCCGATTGACCTTACCACCATGCCATTCACCACCATGTGGCTGAGGTTGCTGAGATCACCCTCCATGATGGGTCATCTTCTTGTTTTCACCATGTGCTCCTGTTGAAGGAAGTGTAACTAGGTTTGGTCTTCATAAATATACTTGTGATATTTGTACTTATTTAAGAAAATAAATATTAATTTTGTAATATATGACAATGAGTTTCCTGCTCATTGAAGTAGGTCTAGCACATGTCAAAGTGCTATAGGTGAGTCAAATAGTCCAGTGAAAATATTGAAGGCCTTAAGGGCATGTTACACCATGTAGAAATATATATTAAGGTCAAAGGGAAAACCTCCGAGCAAAGTCAAGTCTACTCCTATGCAATGGCACCTTCAAGAAGCTCCTTCAAGCATAATACACCACCATGGAAACTATCCAAAGTATGCTCAAAAAATCAGCCACCAAACTGCCCTTAAAGTCGGCCTACAATTAAGAGGACAAGTCGGCCTACAAGCAATCAATCAAGTCGTCCTACAAGTCGGCCTAAATGGAGGGACAATAATCTATTTATAGAGGATGTCCACTCCAAATACAGCTCACTATTCAAGCTCTGAAATCTGCAAGGGAAAGAAGACAAGGAGGAATGAAGGAAGCCTAGGTAAAGGGTCTACAAGGTGCATTGAAGAAAGAAGAAGGGACAACGAAGGTAGAGGATTGTTTCTAGGGCTAGAAAAAATCACATGTGCGAAGAAGAGGAGGAGAAATATGCGGCTATGACAACAGGGACAAATAGTCCATATTTTTGTGTTGTTTGGGTTTGACACTAGACTCACAAGGTCTCTCAAGACAAGCGATGGATCTCCTCTCTCTAATGAAGGAAGAAAGACCCTAATACACTAAGGGTACTCTCCACATGTGTGAGAAACTACGACAACATAATAGTAGAACAGTCATACACTCAAGAAGGATCTCAGTTGGTCAAAGATATACTTGAGCAAGGGATAGAAGAGTAACACTTCATTTAGAAGACTCATTCAAGGAAGGTATAACCCTAGACAAGAATCATAGCAAGAAGAAGAAGTGTCAGAAGAAGGAGGCCGAAGTGCTGGAGAACAAAGTGCCAGAAGAAGTAATGGAAGAAGTACCAGGGAATAAGGTGCAAGAAGAAGGAAGGAATTGACTTGTGCTTGGAGGATACTCTTGTTAGCGGTCTAGGGTTTGGAATTGATCAATAGAAGATTCAATAAGAGAAATTCACAAAAGGGTTTTCCTCTCAAGAGAAGAGAGGTTTTGGCCCTGGCAGAGAGCCAACATCTTGTGTTCTTGTTCTTATGTTTTGGTAGCAATTTGATAAAGTACACACACATGCATTAATAAGAAGAAGAATAAGATTAAGCTAACTAAAAAAAGAAGTAAAAGGACTCCACAAATTGTTATCAAGTAACGAAGAATCACACTACACTACTTTGCCTAGATTCTTCAACATCGTATCAGAAGCAAGGTGACACATCAAGGAAAGGGCAACTCAAGAACACTCATCAAGAAGAAGAATCTACAAAGTTGAACCATCAATCCTAGAAGTCTCAATCACTTCAAGGAAAAGAAGGGTATACAATCTGTCATTCATCAAAGAGGTCTACAAAGCTCAAAGATGAGCCTTACATAAAGGCACATACAAAGAAGCGTAGATTGAAGCATGACCTACATCAAGCTACAAGCCGTCAAGAAAATCATCAAGCAAGTCCACTTGGAGAAGGAAACTTGAAGAACATCAAGATCCATGGAAGACAAGCCATCAAGCCTTCAAGGAGGAAGAAAATCCATTATATCTCAAAATCTATCAAGTAAGCACATGTCTCCTTCTAAATATACATACATCAATGTATTTTTTCAAGGAATGCAATAAATTGGTAGGTACTAATAACTTTCTTGCATGGAAGAAGAGGACTAATCTACTACTCAAGGGGAATGAACTCCTAGAGCATGTCAAAGGGAATATCACTATCCTTGCTAAGGAACATACTCAAGCCTTATCCAAGTACAATAAGGCTGAGATAAGAGCTCAAGGATTCTGATAGAATCAATCAAAGACTATCTCATTCCCTATGTCTCCAAATTTGAGACATCGAAATAAATTTATGATAAGCTAGTAGAGATATTCTCGGTATCCACAAATAGAGAAGTAATATCTCTGAGGAATGAATTGTACAAGATGAAGATAAGAAATGAAGGAATAACTCCCTACTTCATGAAAATATATGAAATGAGAGATCAACTTCAAGAGCTTGGGGAAGTCATGTCTAACAAAGAGATGACAACTATAGTACTCAATGCTCTACCTGAGGAGTGGGGAAACTTCACATCAAGCATATATGCAAATAAGGAAGCGACCACTCTCAGTGAAATTTGGTCTCTATGTAAAACAGAGGAAACCAGACTTAAGGAAAAAGAAGATGCGGGATCAAAGGAGAAAGCATTTGCTACCATGGCCAAGAGAAAAGGTAAATTTGGAAAATTTAGTCCACAAAGAACAAACAACAAAGACATGTCCAAGATCCAATGCTTTGGATGCCAAGAATATGGACATTACAAAAGGAATTTCCCTAAGCTTAAGAAGGACAACAACAACAAAAGAAAGAGGGAAGAAGCACACTTGACTTAAGAGGTGAAAGAATAAGGAAAGAAGCAAAAGAAGGAAGATCCTCTGGATCTCTACTATGACTAGGTCAAACTCTTTACTTCTAGACTTCTTTCAAAGTTATGAGTAATATAGGAGCATGTAGGAATAAGATTAATATTGCATGGCTAGAAACATCCTCAAGAATCTAGAAGCATTATGTACATAGAATTCTAGATACTCATGAAGATGTAGCATTTATGATGAGAAAAAAAATGCATAAGTAGAAATATCTTCTAGAATATAGGAGCATGTTAGATATAGCTCAAGATATTCATGTAGAAGAAGCATCCTAGTATAGGACCTCATACACGATGAAAGGAAAATTGATCACAATTAAGAATCTTAGAAGACCTCCATCATCAAAGAAAATAAACATTTGCAAGGCAAGGGTCTTTAAGGTCCTTTGATGGGATATTCAAAAAAAGGTTCATGGACCACAACATATGTCTCATTGGGAATCCCATTCATGGGATTCAGGAAAAAGGATGATATGCATGTAAGCTAATATGAAGCAAGAAAGGCGACACCAAGGTTAATCAAATGAAGCAAGAATAATCAAAGGAGAATCAAGATGAGGTATGTACGCATTAAAGTTTAGTCATGTTATCATTTGTATATTATTGAGTCATGGGAATAGTTCTATAACATGATCAAGTATGAAATAATCTCTTTCACCAAGGACATACTTGAAGGCATGTAAATGTGCTCACATAAGGAGCATAAGATTATTGACTAAGAAGTAAGAAGAAATGATGACAAGTCTGGGAAGCAAGCAATGAAGGAATTCTCTCACAAGAAGCATTAGATGGTTGAATTATCTATCTAATAAGAAGAAAATAAAGAAAGAGATAAAGCATGTGGAAGAACACCATGATCACCAAGAATCATTGTCTGACAACATACTTTGAAGATATCTCCCAAAAGAAGGCAGGACAACTTTGATAAAGGAAGAAAGGACCCTTAACACCTATGAAGGCCTTGGAGGTATAAAATATTCAGATAACTAATTCTACTCTATGAAGATGTCCTGATGAAGAAACCATCCAACAAAAAGCAATGTTGAAGCAGTATCAGGAGGAAGTCATGATGGGCTACGAGGTCGAAGACATCCATGAGAAGAATATTCTGAAGCATGGAAAAGATGAAAAAGGAGTAGCCAAGATGACAAGAAAACCTGATGTATGACATGAAAGCCATTTTCCTCGAAGGAAGCAATGAAATGACAAACCAAGGAGGAGAATGATCAATGGATGGTGCCCTACCTAGAAGAAGCATCCATGAGAAGAATACTATGAAGCAAGTACAACGAATCATCCATAAGAAGAATATTTTGAAGCATGCACAAGATGAAAAATGAGTAGCCAAGATGACAATAAAACCTAATGTATGACATGAAAGCCACTTTCCTTGAAGGAAGCAATGACATGACAAACTAGGGAAGAAAGTGATCAATGGATGGTGCCTTACCTAGAAGAAGTTTGAACAAAGACTTCATGACATCAAGAAAGGAAGGAGATCAAGCAGCTAAAGGACCCATGAAGAAGAAGTTGTTGATGAAGGAAAGAGTTCCCAGTTAAGAGGGATCTCTAATAGGTCCCTGATCAAGAGGTAATTTTGGATCACCCTTGATTACAAAGGAGTGACATTTGTGTTTTCCATTTCATGGGTCATGCACTAGACCAGGACTAACAACCATAAGTCTAGATGAAGGCCATGAATGGAACGTAGACACAAGATAGGCACTACATTATTGTCTTCAATTAGGAGGAAATAATGGGAGGATTGGGTAATCTTCTGGCATTTAATACTCTTTGAGGATGTGTAGGGCATCCAAGGCAAGAGTAGGCAAGAGGACCGATATTCTTTGAGGGTTGGGAACCCAAGATGAGAATAGTCCTAGAAGGTCATACTCAGAGAACACCCGGGTGGGTATGTACCTTGAGAGAAAATGATGAAGATCTCTATAAATCATTGGTCTCGCCAACATTGTAGATCATGGTCTTGTAAAGAGATGGAGTTTTTAGTCAAGGCCTTACACTATGAAAATGTTGATGGATATGATGATATAACAAATGGGTTTCTAATCTGGTTTCTATTATGTGAATTCTTCAATATTGATAATAGCCAAACACCTTGTAATTTTGTATGAATACCTCCCTAGTTAAGAGGGAGCATTGAAGAAAGTGTAACTAGGTTCGATCTTCATAAATGTACTTTTGATATTTGTACGTATTCAAGAAAAGAAATATTATTTTTATAATATATGACAATGAGTTTATTGCTCATTGAAGTAGGTCTAGCACATATCAAAGTGCTATAGGTGAGTCAAATAGTCAAGAGAAAATATTGAAGGCCTTAAGGGCATGTTACACCATGTATAAATATATATTAAATTCAAAGGGAAAACCTCCAAGCAAAGTCAAGTCTACTCCTATGCAATGGCACCTTCGAGAAGCTTCTTCAAGCATACTACACCACCATGGAGACTATCTGAAGTCTTCTCAACAAATCAACCACCAAACTGCCCTCAAAGTCAGCCTACAATTAAGAGGACAAGTTGGCCTACAAGCAGTCAATCAAGTCGGCCTAAATGGAGGGACAATCCTCTATTTATAGAGGTTTTCCACTCAAAATACAATGCATTGCTCAATATTTGAAATCCGCAAGGGAAATAAGACAAGGAAGAATGAAGGAAGCCAAGGTAAAGGGTCTACAAGGTTCAAACAAGAAAGAAGAAGGGACAGCGAAGGTAAAGGACAGTTTCTAGGGCTAGAAATAGTCACAGGTGCGAGGAAGAGGAGGAGAAATTTGCGGGAATGATTGCAGGGACAAACAATCCATAGCTTTGTGTTGTTTGGGTTTGACACCACACTCACAAGGTCTCTCAAGACAAGCGAAGGATCCCCTCTCTCTAGCTAAGGAAGAAAGACCCTAATACACTAAGGGTACTCTCCACACGTGCGAGAAACTAGGGCAACAGAATAGCAGAACAATCATACACTCAAGAAGGATCTCGGTTGGTCAAAGATATACTTGAGAAAGGGATAGAAGAGTAACACTTCATTTAGAAGACTCATTCAAGTAAGTTCTAACCCTAGACAAGAATCATATCAAGAAGAAGAAGTGCCAGAAGAAGGAGGACAAAGTGTCAGAGAACAAAGTGTCGGAAGAAGTACCTGAAGAAGTACCAAGGAATAAGGTGCAGGGAGAAGGAAGGACTTGAATTATGCTTGGAGGATACTCTTGTCAGGGGTCTAGGGTTTGGCATTGATCAATGGAAGATTCAATAAGAGAAATTCACTAAAGGGTTTTCCTCTCAAGAGAAGAAAGGTTTTGGCCCTGGCAGAGAGGCAACATCTTGTGTTATTGTTCTTATGTTTTGGTATCAGTTTGATGAAGTACACACACATGCATTAATAATAAGAAGAAGATTAAGATAACCAAAAAAAGAAGTAAAAAGACTCCACAAATTGTTATCAAGTAACAAAGAATCACACTACACTAATTTTCCGTAGATTCTTCAACAACTCCAACACCCATCTGCAGGAAGAGATCAAGAGACTTGCCACCTCGGCATGTCCCAAATACCATCATTCTTGCCACATTAATAATAAAATAACCCAATATATTAATAGTAATGTTTCTTTTTATCCACTTGATTTATTTCGTCCAATATAAATATTTTAGGATAGATTGGGCATTCCTGGGGAGGTGGGTTTCTTTTTGGGAAATTCATCTCGAAGCTACCCAATTTTAATAGTGAACATATATTTCATCAAACACTTTGCAAACAAACTGTTAATTTTAACATGTTTTTTTCTTGGACAATTACATCAATGAATCATATGAGTCCCAAGATTAATTCCATTTATTTTAATAGCAATCATATAAATTATTACCCATTGATAGTAAAAGAAGAAAGAACGTGAGAAGATATAAGCAAAAGACAAGCCAAGACAAGAGAACTCAAAAATTAGCACAAGCTAGGGAAAAACCCCAATATGGGGAAACCCTTGATCAAATCTTCTTATTATTTAAATCAAGTGTTCAACAAAAAGAGTACAATAAGTCAAAATGACTTGCCAATTTCTGTAGATTCATTATTGTTGTCTTAAACAAGATGATGACTAAACTACAATTATGTCATACTGGTTAGGGTTTCCTGAAGATCATCGATGTCCCATTAGCTGCCCCAGAAATTCGTTACTTTAGCTACAACCTTACAAGGAATGCATGGCGATGCCTCTCACTAGTCTTTAGTACTTATTTGAACCCTTACTAGGTTTCTTGTGCACTCTATCTAAGTTGATGCAACCTGTAGATTTTCCGGATGCAAGATCTCTGAAGTGTGACCACAAAAAAGGGCAAAGATCTTCTTGAAATCCACTTGGAGACAATACCCAAACTTGGCCTGACATCAAAAGACTGAATTACCCAAACAAATGGCCAAGTTCTACAATTTCTTATCTGAGGAATATCGGCCTGTAACCTAACTACCTCGGCCTCCTTCGAGAAGAATATAATCCAAAACATCTCTAACTACCTCGACATCCTACTAAAAGAAAATAACCCAAAACACCTCTACCTTCCTCGACCTCCTACTAGAAGAAAACAACCTGCTAGTATTTCTTCCTTCGCTTAGGATCTCATATGACTATTTCAGAGAGAAGAATAATGAGATAGATGATTGAAATGAGTATGTAGGCACTTCTATATATACTATTCTATGGGGATGAAGGGGCGTGATTGTTGGGCTTGGTGAGCCGACATATAGGAGAGGTTGACATTGAAAATTTCTTATGAGAAAACAAAAATTCAAAGTCACACATCCACTTGTCCAAATGAGACGATATTTATATCAATTTTGGTCCTCTCGAAAAGAGGAATTCAATGGAATGATTATCTCCATCAAAAAAGCTGAACAAAATGTAATTTGGCCCTAGTTTCCAATTTTAACACTCCCTCTCAACTACAGAGAATTCCACCGAATATAAATACTAAAAAATAATTGATCGAGAGTGAGTCACAAGACCTTTCCAATCCCAAGTGATCAAGTTGAAGAACACTATGCATACTAGACATAGGGGTATGAAAATACATGATGCATCCATTAGTAGTGCTATGGTCCCTTTCCACTTTTCCCAACTCATTGGTCAAATGAGAGGTACTTCTTGTGAGTCTCAAACTACATGGGTAGGATGATGTAGGAACATCAATAGGGAAAGAATATATCACATCCTGATCACAACCACATGTGGGGAAAGGAGAAATCACATCCTATAAACACATGTCATAATCACACGTAGGGAAAGGATAAACAATAGGGGAAGGTGAACCACTCACCCTACACATATGTCCGCAACTGTAGAGGAATGTGAACCACTCATCCTACACACATATCAACCACAATGGGGTATCACAAGGAAAGGTGAACCACTCGCACTATGGTCGCCCATAGCTCAATACGTACCCCAAGCTACTTTATGAAATTCAAGATTGGATTGATGGAAGCCTCATAGCTCTATTCAACAACAAACATATTCAAATGGCTCATGGATAAAGCTTAGACGTTTTTTATGATATTCAAATGGCTCATGGATGATTTGTTTTCATAAGACAAACTTGTTGCTAAGAACCTTTAGTCTCAGCAATGCTTCTAATATACCCAAATCACTAGATATCAAACTGTCAACTGAGCTATCATCAGAATATTCATGGTGTCTTAGATTCCAGGAGATAATAACATCACATAAATATTTCAATGAGCAATTATTAAATATATGAGGCTTATCCATAGATCAATTCATAGTGAGGCATATGATTGAAATGGTGATTAATCAAGTACAATAGGGATCACACAAGGTATACATATGTAGATCAATGGCTTATTCACCTTATTGAGATTAGCTCTTTAAAAATTAACTCTAATGATTTGTTTATAACTCCCTCTAAATATGGAGGGAGTGACTGTTGGGGAAATTATATGTGTTATAATTCCAATATTAAATTATCAATCTAGGATTGTAAGACTTAGAGGTGCAAGCACAGAATCAGAGCATTTAACCAAATTTAACATCAAATTCCTATTTCTGAATTAAGTATAGAATGAAAATAAACAATTTTAATCTCAATCTAAGTAAAGTAAATCAATCAAACTTAATCTCAATGTAAGTAAAACTTAAATGTAATTCAAGCAATAAACTTTAGAAATATGAAATCAAACAAAACTAACTATCATTCAATATCAGGATTATTCTAATTTCAATCTTAAACAAAACTAATTCTAATTCAAACAATTCTAAACTTAAGGAAAATAAACAATCCAAACAAGATTGATTCTAATCCCCGGGTGCATGAAACAAGCCAACAATAATTCAAACTAATCTCAGAACTAAGCTACAACCATCAATATGTTGTCATGTCATTGATTGTCATTGATATAAAACATAATATTTGAGGACCTATTTAAGTAAAGAATGACGAGTTAGTAACCAAAACTCAAAAACAAAAGGAAACTAAACTTACCAGTGAAAACTTAAACTACACAATGTTCAAACTACCATTCCTCCTTACACAATCAAACTCATTCTCTCTTCTTATAAAACATAACCAAACTTTAGAAGAAATGGAAATGAAATCAATCACTATTTGAACTATGATCACGCATCCTAACTCACACTACAGGAATTCGTGCTATCAAACATCAAGAGAACCTTTAACTACAAAATTTTATCAGCTGGGCTAATCCTTAGATAAAAATTGTTTCAAATAACTTGACATACTTCACACTAATCGCACTCATGTACTAGCAAAAGAGTGCCCAAAAATTTGCGTATTTGGCTCTTTTCACAAGATTCTAGAATTTTGGAAAAACATATTTTTTTATGAAACTACCTTAAAGACCCACGTGTAACTTTTGAACCAAAGAGAATATTGAGAAACAATTTTGGTAATAGATAATTTTTTATATTGATAGACGATCTATTTTCTCATATGTTTGTGATTCGCCTCCAGATTCGAAGATCCAAATTGGATATTTTCACCTACAAGAATTTATTCCTTACGCAACCTGTAGAAACTAGTTTAATTGGCTTGTGAAGAATTTTGGTAATGGAAACCTGTGGAAAATGAAATTAGCAAAAACTATCATTAGTAAATCATGAAAAAATCATCTCTAATCTCTAAGAAAACTAATGATAATCAACCACAAGGTGTAGGATATTTATTGGCGGCAAGTTGTGGAATTATGGTATGAAATGAGTTAAAAATGTTGAATTTAGATGATGAAATATTGGTACTATGTGATGGAAAAATAGACATATTCAAGGCTGAACAGTGACCTTCAGAAAACATCATCATGAAGCCACCTAGAACTTGTTCCTTTTCTTGCTGTAGACCCTTAGGATAATGATAATGCAGCTTTTCAAGTAATAGGGATATATCAAAGGAATTGCCAAAATCATCTTAGTGCTCATGTCTTGCCTTTTTCAGGCTATAAGAGTCATCGATCTATTTTATAACTCCCTGTGAAGTCTCACTTTGATTGATCATTTAGCATTCATCACTCTGCTCCTTAACTAATCTGCAGAATTGAAATAGGTTTAAAATATCCATATTACCTTGCCCTAACCATAGATGACTTAAGTGCTTCAAAGAGTTGTAAACAATTCTTGGGAAATGTTTAAAAGGACTTCTTTTGTTGGTTCCTTCAAGGATCACTGGTGTAAGCTCTGAATACAAGAATATCCAAAAGGAATTTCAAAACTCTCACATCTTAACAACTCATGCTTGTCGATTGATTGAAGCCCTAAGAGGATCAAAATAGATCCACACTTCACAAGATAGAAAATATAATGAAATTCAAGGATTACAGTGATATTCCACATAGACGGAGGCTTATGCCACAAATCTAGAAGTGGCATCAACTATTCATACAATTCCTTTTAGAGCCAAACTGTTAGTGAACTGTGATACCATGAAACCTTAGAGATCAACAAACTTAGATGAAAACCTTCATGCTCAGTAATAAATCTGTAATGAGAGCCAAAATTATAACATGTTTGCATAATTTGGTCTTTAAAATTTTTTCAAATAAGCCCAAATGGATCCTTAACAATCATTATTGCTTCTTGTTCATTGATTCATGTTAATCACAAAGATTAGAGTGTTGCTTGAAAATTATGCCGCATGGAATTATTTTAGTTTTGCTTGGACGAATATTTCATAGAACTCTTGCTAGTTTCTGTATCCCTAGTTCTATTCAGAGAGGAAGACAAAAACCACATTGTTCTGCAATGAAACTACTGGTCGTAGAGGAAATACATGTGTAAAATTTGATTCCCTTAAGAGGTCGAAATTCTACTCCTTGCAATTGCGAAAACAAACTAGATACCAAGAGCCTTTGCTCAATGCTCGAAACTTACACAGATCGAGACCCTTCCTGCCACATATGGAAGAGGAAATTACTCCATGTGCAGAGAGGAATGAAATTGTTTCCATGTAGTCGACTGATTACTTTATCTCTTTCTTATGCTTGCCCTTGTGCTCTAATAACATGTTAATTTTAACATGTTCTTGGTTTGGACAACTACATCAATGAATCATATGAGTCCCAAGATTAATTTAATTTCTTTTAATAGAAATCACATAAATAATTACCGATTGATAGTAAAAGAAGAAAGAACATGAGAAGATATAAGAAAAGACAAGCCAAGACAATAGAATTCAGAAATTGTCACAAGCTAGGGAAAAACCTCAAGATAGGAAAATGCTGGATCAGATTTTCTTCTTATTATTTAAATCAAGTGTTCAATAAAGAGAATATGATAATTCAAAGTTAATTTCCAATTTTTGTAGATTCATTATTGGTTTCTTAAACAATATGATGACCCAACTACAATTATGGCATACTGGTTAGGGTTTCCTGAAGATCACCATTGTCCCATTAGTTTCCCCAGAAATTCCTTACTTTCACTGCAACCTTACAAGGAATGCATGGTGATGGCTTTCACTAGCCTTTAGCACTAATTTGAACCCTTCCTAGGATTCTCGTGCAATTTGTCTAAGCTGATGAAGGCTACAAATTTTCCTAGAAATATCTTTGAAGTGTGGCCACAAAAAATGGTAAATATCTTCCTCAAATCATCTTCGAGACAATACCCAAACTCGGCCTGATATCAAAAGACTCAATGACCCAAACAAATGGCCAAGTTTTGTGACTGCTTAACTAAGGAATATTGGCCTGTAACTTAACTGCCTCAACATCCTGCCAGAAGAAGATAACCCAAAATACCTCTAACTTCGTCGGCTTCCTCCGAGAAGAAAATAACCCAAAACACCTCTAATTGCCTCAGCCTCCTAACAGAAGAAAACAACCCACTAGCCTTTCTTCCTTTGGTGAGGATCTCCTGCGGCTAGTTTAGAGAGAATAATCATGAGATAAATGATTGAAATAATTATGTTGGCACTTCAGTATATATTAGTCGATGGAGATGAAGGGACTTAATGATTTGGATTGGTGAGCAGACATATAGGAGAGGTCGATCTTGAAATTTGCTTATGAGAAAACAAAAATTCGAAATCACAGTTCCGCTTGTCCAAATGAGATGATCTTTATATTAATTTTGGTCTTCTCGAAAAGAGGAATTCAATGGAATGATTATATCCATCAACGGACCTAACCAAAGTGGAATTTGGCCTCAATTTCGAATTTTAATGCAAATAAATGAACACTTTCAACAAGAATATAAATAGGGAAAATCATAAATTGTATTCACTTGATATGAAGTATTTTACAAGGAAAATATATTAGAAACATGTGATTTATATCAGGAAATATAGTGGACCAAATCAACGCTCTAAAATGATGATATAACCCTCAATAAATGATCTCATCCCACAAGGAAAAATCAGCCTAGAAAACAAGAATATCTCATTCTATTCAATAATTAACCATGGACTCAACAATTGGCAATCAAATGGTTCCCTTCAACAACTCACACTAACTCGAGAATAAGTACTCAAACTCCTCTAAATAATAAACCCACCCCCCTTAAACATAAACAAATTGACCTCTAGAATATAGGTAACTCGACCTCTTGATAATCAACAATTTATCCTCCAACTTGTTTAACAATTTGGCTCCCTGAATCACAAGCAACTTCTCCTTCCAATAGATCAAAAATTCATTCTCTAGATAATAGCCAACTCGACATATTTTGATGATGCTACTCGATCTCCACAAATATACTACTGAGCTTGATCTCCCTTAAAATCAAGCATTAAGAAGTGAAACTCAACTTTCCAAGTAATGAAGGGGGTAATCCAGTCTCCAATAAATATATGCACTTAGTCCTTCAACAATAGGAAAATCAATCTCCTTGGGTATTTGGCACCCCTCACAAATGCAAAAAAAAAAAAAAAACTTGGCCACCTTGGTACTCGGCCTCCTCTTGTAATATATCAAAGATAACTCATCCCAAGATAATGAAGAGAGCTCAACTTCAAGGTACGGAGAATTTGACCCTTCTCCAAAATGAATTTAGTCCTTTCTCCTACAAAGATAATTAGGCCCTTATATAAATTCGACCCTCTGAATGTTAGCTCCAAATCCACCTACAAATTAACACAATTGGAAAACGTGTATGATTTCCATACAAACTAACTAGGGTTGCAATTGGTGTCCATAGAAATTGGCTAAAACCCAACTAGGGTGGCAATTGATGTCCATCGAAACCAGCTTGAGAATTTCACATGAAACCCTCAACTAGACTCACTTGAGCCCAAGTCCAATATCAAGAAATAATCACTATATAGAATGAATGAAGAATGAACTTATCCCCCTTTTTAAAAGACTTTTCTAGATCTTCTCCAATCTTCTAGAACCCTCCTTTTAAATAGTTTATTCATGAAGTCACTTATTTCCTCAAAGTGACTTTTGCCCCTTTTTATTAATAATAATTTTCCCATTTTATTATTTATTATTATAAGATCAACATGATTTGGGAAAAAAATCCCTTATTCTCCATAATTTCCCCCTCATGCTAGCCTAAAGGAGATAATCAGGCAAGTAAAAATGATAAATTTATGTTCAATTAATCAAGACATTATAATTCAAGTAAAGTTTGTATTGTTGGCATTGTTAAAATATAGTCCAAAGATCCTCAAGGTGTTGCGAGCATTACTTGGAACAAGTGATGAGGTCATCCAAATAGGTGAGAATAATATGTCCTAGATCATGAAAAATGTAATTCATGTCTCGCTAGAATGTGGTGCCCACATTTTTTAGGTCAAAGGCATTAATTGATACATGAACGTACACCCTGGATATAATTCTGGAAGCTTTTTCTTCAAACAGTGAAGGTAGTTTTGTATTGATCCATGCGGAAGATTTAAACCTAATTATATCCTAAGAATAAATCCATGAAATACAAGGCTTCATTCCTCGCACATGCATCGATGACTTTGTCTATGAATCGTGTGGGGAAGTTGTCCTTTGGGCATGCTTTGTTAAAATCCCTAAAATAAATAGAAATCCAATAGTTCCTTATTTTTTCCTGATAGGAATATGGCTAAAATCCCCTAAAGTGTAAGCAATAGGGTATATGAACCCTACTTTGTGCAACTTATTAATTTTTCCTTTGATAGCCACAAATTTTTATGGGTGCAACGAAAACTATCTCTATCAAGCAAGAGAAGTGTCAGACCATGTGTTGACGTGATGCTCTCCATTGCTAGGAATTAGCCTACATTTATTGTATATTACCAAGTGAAAATATCGTGGTACTCCTAGAATAGGGCCTTATAGGGGGAAACTCCTACAGATGAGCAAGTTTCTCCCAATGTTACTTCTTTAATGAGACCAAGTTTATTTGAAATATCAACTTTGATGGTCAAAGATATGTTGGCCATATTACCTTCTTTTAAGGAATCTAGTGTAGAAATGGGGTTTTTAAACCAGTCGACATGACCTACGATAATGAAATCCTTTGTTTACACTGCACACATATTATATATAGATGGTATAGAAGGTGTAAATGATCCTTTAGGTAAAAATAAGTAGTGATGGTGCATGGAATCCCAAGGAAACTTAGGTGTTGTCATGACCTCAAGGATGTCCACATTTAAGTGGAAGATACTCAAGAAAGTTTGTGGTGTCATCGATGGGTCATGCGGAAATGGTTGGAGCATGGAAGTACTAGTGCACATGCAAGAGTGTGATAATGTACTAGGTTCTGTATGACTAATGGATGAGTACACAACATAGACAGGGTGTGTCCATGCTATCCTAGTTGGTACTACCTTGATTTTGGAAAAAAAAATCTTGACACAATGGAATGATGAGTAGACAATTGGTATCATTGTTAATACATATGAGGAAATATAATAAATATTCTCTTTGATTATGCATGTCATTAATACTAGGTGGTGGAAGAATCTCTTGTCATCGTCCAAGTGGAGGGGAAGTTTGAACTTTCAATGGTTGGGTCGACATGGTGGAAACCATACTAGGGTGAGGAGTCTTCCCTTGAAATAGTCGAGGTACTTGGTGTATTAAGAGTGATCACACTATGAGGTGAATTGGGCTCTTGAGGGGGAAATGTCACCTAGGCCATTTGGTGTCAGTGGTATGTGATGAATAAGGACACATATAGGTGATATGAGTGTATTCAACACAAATCACACAAGGGCATCCCATTCATTGATTGGCCAAGATGGTGACATAATAAATGTGCATGGTGCATCGTCAACATATGAAGCATTTTCTCGCTACAATTTAACACTGCGTCTTAGAAAGAAAATGGTTTTAAAAAACCCCAATCCTACTCTTGTGGAACTTGAACTTTCCTCTCGACAAATCCTTTGTCAAAATGTGTGCATCAAACTCCTCCATAGGAATGTACTGTAACATAACAATCCTCCTCTATACACAATCTCTCAAGTGATGGTACTTTCTGTCTATGTTCTTGGACTTATCATGAAAAACTATATTTTTAGATAGATTGATACAACTTTGATTTCTTAGTAGATCACTGTAGGCCCCATCCCCTAACTGAAAAGACCAACTAGGATCTTCCCCATCCAAATAGCCTTGCATGTTTCTTGACTAGGAGCCATATACTTGAACTCTATTGAGTTGAGTGCTACACATATTTGTTTCATGTTGTACCAAGAAACTATTGTTGACCCTGTTAGTGTCGGTCTTGAGCCCTCCATCGGTGATCAAAAACTCTTTGCATATGCATATGTAGGTGTCTCATCAGCATCAGTTTTGCATCCCGTTAGGCATGCCATAACACTGATGGAGGAGCTAGTCTTTGTTCCCTTCTTGGCTTTGCTGGAATCAGGTCATATCATTTGAATAAACTTGTGTCACACTTGTTTCATTTTTTGTCTTGAAATCCCAAGTCTAGGTCTAGGGTTTCGGTCAAAATCACTGCAGGTCATGAGTCAAAAGTCTAATAGTCCCCAGCAAGCCGGAAGGAGGTATGTAATTATGTTCTATTGATATTTTTCATCAGCTACAGCTCATTTATACCTTGGATTTAAAAACTCTGTTTTTAAACCCAAGGTCATGTGAAATTTGCAACAATAAGGAAAATTTTCAAAATTCTTCAGAATGCCGGCAATAACCCTGGTTTCCTCGCCAGAGTCCATCAGATAGTCAACCTGCAAAAAGAACGAAGTTAAAGCACTCAAAAGATCAATTTCAGGCAAAGTGAAATTAAAAAACAATGTTAAATTAAATGTCAAAACATACAACATTAGAAAGTGGGTTTGACGATTTAATTTTTCTAATGTGGACCTATAAAGACTAAATTTCCCTCTTCATGGCCTCATTATGCATTTGCAAGTTTGCAAAACACAAGAGAGAGCAAAGGAAGGCGATTTGCAGCATTTCGATCATTTCTTGGGGAGCGACCACTCGAAACAGGGGTGCGACCAGTTGGGCGGGGTGCGACCACTCAGCGCCACTCCCACAGTGCGATTTCATAAGGGGTGTGACCACTCGAGCCTGGGTTTGCCAGAAAATTGCCAAATCGATTAAATCGCCCTCCCAAGTGCCAAATCGACTAGGTAGGCTCTAAATTCACCAATAATGCCAAGGGATGATTGAATAATGATGTGTTGAATGGTTTTATCCTTTAAGATTTGCAAGAGAAATGGTGAATTTGGCTGTTGATAATGTAGGCAATTATGCTAGGGTTTGTGTGTTTCTCAAGGTTTTAATTCCTTCTTACCCCCCCTTGTTCCCTTTTAAATTAATTTCACAAATGTTGATACATGTTTATCTCTTATTTCACTTATTTCATTTGCAAGAAATGCTAAGTTTCCCATCCCAAAATTCCTAGAAAAATCTATCCCTCCCCAAATCCCTTTACTAAACCCTAATTCCACTCATATTCCACCCAAACCCTAATACCCTCTCACAGCCAACAAATTAGATGGACCAACAACATAATAAAAAAATATATATATAAAAAATTTATGTGAAAAGACAAATAGCAATATTATGCCAAAATGACAAAATATGAAAAGAGAGATATTGCTGTGTATAAAAAGAGGCAGGCTACTGTTATGACATTCATAAAAAACAAAAGAAAAATTAAAAATTGCAGCTGTATATATTTAGAAAGTTGTGGTTATGGTCTACAAAATAATGTTGCTGTGCTTCCCAAACACAAAACCTGTGTTCCCTTTTCCTCTTCTCCTTTGAAGTTGTCAATCTCCTTTTTGACAAAAAATGTAAATAAAGCCCTCCTTCCCCCATGACCAAATGTATGTGAATCCCTTTCAAATAACAGAGTTTGCTTCATTAACGGACAAAAACTCAAATGAACAATGTTGTCCCATACCCCTGTCGTAACATATGTTCTTTCCCTTGGTCACTATCATACATGGTTTCCCTTATGATAAAATCCTAATAAAAGTATTTCGTTGCAAATGATTTCCTGAAAGATGAGATGATATGTTAGCATTTTGTGAATTATCCCTAAAAATCCCTGTTTTTATATATTTTCCCATTCCTTATTAAAAAAATCCCTCCCCTAACATTTCCCTTATGATTTTTTCCCCTTGAAAACAGCATACTTCTCAGCATTTTGCAGGCAGAGGCAGCAGTTCTATTTATCTTTCAGCTTGCTCATCTTGTTCCCAAAACCATGTCAGACACCGAGAGTTATGAGCCAGGTGATGACCATTCATCATCTACAGAGGTGGAGGTACAGCAGAGGCTTCGTAAGAAAGGTGGTCACCATAGGAGACAGGAACCTACTTCTTTGGCAGCATTGCAGGCTTGTCCTTTGGCAATGAATGGTTTTCGTTACATGTCATGTTTTCAGTTCTGTGAGAGGCTTGCTCAGATTCAGCATCATAGGGAGTTGGCCCGTTTATTTGTTTTGCACCTTCATGATGGACAGGTCACTCTTGCAGGGGTGAATTTTATACTATCTCCAGAGATGATTTCAGAGGCTACCGGGATACCGAATGTGGGAGAGGTGTGGCCCAAGCGCAAATTGCTGGATTTTGTTTATTTTGAGCCATACGTCAGGCCAACATTTGTGAGTCACTTGTCAGGGGTCTTTCCTTTCAGATTCCTCTGGGCGGAGTATGCTTCGATCATGAGGCTTATCATGCAGTACTTTACATGCGAGGGAAGATTTTCACAAGTCTTCTCTTGTCACATTCGCATGTTGATGCACTTTACCAGAGTGAGGATGATGAACATTCCGGTTTACTTTTTCTAGGACATTCAGAGGATTTCATCCGTATTTCAGAGGCAGTCCCCAGCCCAGCAGCATAGGAGTTTGTGCCATCATGGTCTCATTCAGCTTGTTGTTTCTTATCAGTTGAGGCAGCAGGGCATTTCATGGGCAGACTTCATTTCTCATGAGGTCTTTACAGTGCCATCATAGTCACAGCTAGAGCCAGAGCCCATTCATGAGGAGGGAGGTCCATCACGCCAGGCAGAGATTATTGTGCCGACACATGTTGTTTCCCCACTACAGTGTACATATCAGAGAGGTCATAGGACCTTGTTTGCAGCAGCTCGACGAGTATTTTCTCCACAGCAGGTGGAAGAGGTCTCATCGTCATCATCAGATCAGCGAGTTTTATCTCCACATCAGGTGGAAGGGGCCTCGTTGCCAACAGAAGCACAGGTAGTAGAGAGGGGCAAGCAGCCCATGATTGAGGAGAGAGTGTTTGGTGCTCCGGTTATTATTCTCGACGTTGATTCTCCTAGCACCGAGCTCAAGGATATCATCCGAGAGAAAAGCACCGAGATTCATTCGCTACAGACACAATTATTGATGGCAAAATAGATAATCAAATATTTGGAGCAGCGAAACAAACAGCTGGAGGATGAAAAAGAATTGGATGAGCTATGGAGGATTCGAAGTGATCGAGTCATCAACCGTAGGAGGCCCGATGACTTGCTGCCCAAAGAGAGGGAATCCATGCTTATCCGAGTGAACACACACTTAGAGGGGCTGTTGGCTAAGGCCAATCAGAACAACAAGTTGCTAGTAGAACCATTGAAAAATCTTATTGGCAAGAATCATGTTTGCAAGAGCGAAGATGAAAAATTCTTCCAAAGGGAGTTGACCAAGGTCCCCAAATGGAGGAAGAAATACCAACCCGTCATATCTTGGCCGAGGCCTCTCTCACTCACCATGGTACTCATTATCTTCCTCCTAGCAGCAAACCCAAGAGATTTTGAGAATTTTGAGGCATTTTTGACATTTTTGGGAATTTTACAAGTTTTGGCCATTCGAGTGGTCTCACCCCTTACGAGACCAGTCGTGGGGACAGCTCGGAACGGGGAAAACTCTACATTTTTGGATTTTTCAGGCAAAGATACACTTGCATATGGAAGGATTTCAGATTTTATGGAGATTTGTGCTCCCAAAAGCTCAAAATGCATGCAAATTTTGACTTTCTGCCCCTTTTTTGAGTTGCAGAAAGAAGTCTTGAGAGATTTTATTTTTGAGGGGTCAAATCAACTCCAAATTCAGAAATTCTAGTTGGGTTGGAAAGTAGACTTCTATACCTTTCCAACGAGCTATCCTGCACCTGATTTGGACACCGGGAAGGCCCTCAAACAGAGCTGCCAAAAGGTGCGACCAGTCGAGCCATGGGTGCGACCACTCAGGCAAACTTTGCCAGTTTTTGACCAGTTCGGCCAGCAAAGCACTGTTTTCACTTTGGTTGACTATTTGGGCATGTAAATGATGGATTCTTGTGTAAATTTCATGGAATTAGATACTTTTACTCTTCTTTACCTCTTCTAGAAACTTCTTTGATGTAAATAGTGAATATTTAATGCATGGATAGGCTTCCTAAGGTTTAGAGGCAAGTTGTTGAGCTGGCCTATTATTTAGTGATTGATTTAAAATTAGTTGCAACAGCTCCTAGGAAGCTGA
>APFE031229943.1:31979-70801 GCA_000404065.3 Pinus taeda
GTTATGACATTCATAAAAAACAAAAGAAAAATTAAAAATTGCAGCTGTATATATTTAGAAAGCTATGGTTATGGTCTACAAAATAATGTTGATGTGCTTCCCAAACACAAAACCTGTGTTCCCTTTTCCTCTTCTCCTTTGAAGTTGTCAATCTCCTTTTTGACAAAAAATGTAAATAAAGCACTCCTTCCCCCATGACCAAATGTATGTGAATCCCTTTCAAATAATAGAGTTTGCTTCATTAACGGACATAAACTCAAATGAACAATGTTGTCCCATACCCCTGTCGTAACATATGTTCTTTCCCTTGGTCACTATCATACATGGTTTCCCTTATGATAAAATCCTAATAAAAGTATTTCGTTGCAAATGAGATGAGATGATATGTTAGCATTTTGTGAATTATCCCTAAAAATCCCTGTTTTTAGATATTTTCCCATTCCTTATTAAAAAAAATCCCTCCCCTAACATTTCCCTTATGATTTTTTCCCCTTGAAAACAGCATACTTCTCAGCATTTTGCAGGTAGAGGCAGTAGTTCTATTTATCTTTCAGCTTGCTCATCTTGTTCCCAAAACCATGTCAGACATCGAGAGTTATGAGCCAGGTGATGACCATTCATCATCTACAGAGGTGGAGGTACAGCAGAGGCTTCGTAAGAAAGGTGGTCACCATAGGAGACAGGAACCTACTTCTTTGGCAACATTGCAGGCTTGTCCTTTGGCAATGAATGGTTTTCGTTACATGTCATGTTTTCAGTTCTATGAGAGGCTTGCTTAGATTCAACATCATAGGGAGTTGGCCCGTTTATTTTTTTTGCACCTTCATGATGGACAGGTCACTCTTGCAGGGGTGAATTTTATACTATCTCCAAAGATGATTTCAGAGGCTACCGGGATACCGAATGTGGGAGAGGTGTGGCCCAAGCGCAAATTGCTGGATTTTGTTTATTTTGAGCCATATGTCAGGCCAACATTTGTGAGGCACTTGTCAGGGGTCTTTCCTTTCAGATTCCTCCGGGCGGAGTATGCTTCGATCATGAGGGTTATCATGCAGTACTTTACATGTGAGGGAAGATTTTCACAGGTCTTCTCTTGTCATATTCACATGTTGATGCACTTTACCAGAGTGAGGATGATGAACATCCCGGTTTACTTCTTCCAGGACATTCAGAGGATGTCATCCGTATTTCAGAGGTAGACCCCAGCCCAGCAGCATAGGAGTTTGTGCCATCATGGTCTGATTCAGCTTGTTGTTTCTTATCAGTTGAGGCAGCAGGGCATTTCATGGGTAGACTTCATTTCTCATGAGGTCTTTACAGCGCCATCATAGTCACAGCTAGAGCCAGAGCCCATTCATGAGGAGGGAGGTCCATCACGCCAGGCAGAGATTATTGTGCCGACACATGTTGTTTCCCCACTACAGTGTACATATCAGAGAGGTCATAGGACCTTGTTTGCAGCAGCTCGACGAGTATTTTCTCCACAGCAGGTGGAAGAGGTCTCATCATCATCATCAGATCAGCGAGTGTTATCTCCACATCAGGTGGAAGGGGCCTCGTTGCCAACAGAAGCACAGGTAGTAGAGAGGGGCAAGCAGCCCATGATTGAGGAGAGAGTGTCAGGTGATCCGGTTATTAATCTCGACGTCGATTCTCCTAGCACAGAGCTCAAGGATATCATCCGAGAGAAAAGCACCGAGATTCATTCGCTACAAACACAATTATTGATGGCAAAATAGATAATCAAATATTTGGAGCAGCGAAACAAACAGCTGGAGGATGAAAAAGAATTGGATGAGCTATGGAGGATTCGAAGTGATCGAGTCATCAACCGTAGGAGGCCCGATGACTTGCTGCCCAAAGAGAGGGAATCCATGCTTATCCGAGTGAACACACTTAGAGGGGCTATTGGCTAAGGCCAATCGAAACAACAAGTTGCTAAGGAACATGAAAAACCATTATTGGGCAAGAATGCATGTTTGCAAGGCGAAAATGAAAATGTTCCAAAGAAGGTTGACCGAGGTCCGCAAGAGGAAGAAGAAGACCAACCCGCTCAGTATCTTGGCCGAGGCCTCTCTCACTCACCATGATACTCACTATCTTCCTCCTAGCAGCAAACCCAAGAGATTTTGAGAATTTTGAGGCATTTTTGACATTTTTGGGAATTTAACAGGTTTTGGCCATTCGAGTGGTCTCACCCTTACGAGACCAGTCATGGGGACAGCTCAGAACGGGGAAAACTCTACATGGTTGGATTTTTCATGCAAAAGTACACTTGACTATGGAAGAGTTTCAAATTTTGTGAAGATTTGGGCTCCCAAAAGCTCAAAATACATGCAAATTTTGACTTTCTGCCCCTTTTTTGAGTTGCAGAAAGCAGTCTTGGGAGATTTGATTTTTTAGGATCCAAATCAACTCCAAATTCCGAAATTCTAGTTGGGTTGGAAAGTAGACTTCCAGACCTTTCCAACAAGCTATCCTGCACCTGATTTGGACACCGGGAAGGCCCTCAAACAGAGCTGCAAAAAGGTGCGACCACTCGAGCCAAAGGTGCGACCACTCAGGAAATTTGCCAGTTTTGACCAGTTCGGCCAGCAAAACACTGTTTTCACTTGGTTGACTTTTGAGGCATGTAAACGATGGATTTTTGTGTAATTTTCATGGCACTTAGATACTTTTACTCTCCTTGAACACTTCTAGAAGTTTCCTTGATGTAAATGGTAAATATCTAATGCATGGATAGGTTTCCTAAGTTTTAGAGGCAAGTTGTTTTGACTGCCTATTATCTAGTGATTAGTTTAGAATTAGTTGAAACAGCTCCTAGGAAGCTGAGCTCGACCCCTAGAGGTGGGGAAAGGAGTTAGATCTTCTATATTATGCCTTCTCTTACTCATTTTCATGGTTGGACTCTAGAGGGAGAAGCTCTATTGTATATTTTACTTGTATCTCTGCAATTTTGAGGAAAAGGAAGGCCAGGGTTTTGCAGACATCATTGTGGATTCTTGTGGATTCTTGTGCTAATGGTGTGTTTCCTACTTGTCATTGTAAGTATGTTTATGTGTTCCATATCTCATTCTACTGCTGCTAATTAAACAAAAGAAGTGATAAAGTTTGAATTCATGCATGCCATGCTCGGCTTTCAATTTTGTTTAATATTTATGTTTTCCACTGTCTAGAGAGGATTCAAAGTCATTGTTTGCCCTCTTTAGCTTCTCTTCTTTTCTCCTTGATCATCCATCTCAGCTAAAGGCATCAGCATAAACTCCTACCTTGCCCCAAAGACCCACCTGCAAAAACTGAGCTCAATCCCCGCACCCTGAATTGCACTCCCTCCAATTGCCACCAAAAAACCAAAAAACTTTAAATCAACCCCCCTTATCAGTTTACTAGCCTAAAATCCTTGTTCCTAATTGGTCAACTCATCCTATTGACTAAATCCACTGAGTTTGACTCGAGAGAGCCTTCTCATACCTCGTAGGGCTAGCTACGAGGTGAAATGGTTTGATGTAGCTTTGAGGTTTGTCTATCTCAGCCTAGGTGAAATCTCAAGTGCTAACAGACCCAACACTAAAGATTTCTCCCAATGTTCTCTTCCTATGTAAGGGAATCCCTGCCCAATTTACATCTATGAAGCCTTGGATCTTCACTCCATCAGTCTATCTATACCATAAACCAAAGTTTGTTGTTCCTTTGAGGTATATTAGAACACGTTTTATTGCTTTTTAGTGAATCTTGGTAAGCTCCACCATGAACTGACTAAGATGGTTCAATGTAAAAAAAATATCAGGCATTGTGTTCACCAAGTTCATCAAGGACCCTACCAACTTTCTATAGATAGTGCCATCTACTGCCTCTCCTATAGAAGCATCCTATTTCCCCTAGTGACTACCTAGAGGAGTATTCATGAGTTTGCAATCTTGCATGTGGAATCTATGAAGGATCTCAAAGGTGTACTTACCCTATCCAACAAATATCTCTCCATCTCCCTACCACACCTCCAAGCCAAGGAAGTAGTGCATTAAACCCATATCCTTCATCTCAAACTCTCTTGCAAGGTCCTTGCAAGGTTGGATCAACCTGTCATCTCCTGTCAATATCAAATTATCCACATAGAGAACTAAGATGACCAGAATAACATTTACCATAATATAGTAGATATTGGCATCTGCTTCACTCTTAGTGAAGCCCAATCCACTAAGATAAGAATCTATGCGAGTGTACCAAGCATGAGGAGCCTTCTTGAGACCAAAGAGGGCTCTCTTGAGCCTACACACATGTGTCTCACTACTAAAGGTATCAAACCCCTTAGGATGCTCAATATAAATCTCTCCCTAAACCACTCCATTGAGGAAGGCAATCTTAACATCCATTTGGTGGACCCTCCACCCAAGTTGTGCTGCCAATGCAAGTATGGTCCTAATTGATGAGTATCTTGCCACAAGGGAAAATGTCTCTTTGTAATCAATCCCCTTCACCTGTGAGAAGCCTTTGGCCACAAATATATCCTTGTACTTCTCAATACTGCCATCGGCTGCATGTTTCACCTTATACACCCACATGGAGCCAATAATTGATTTTCCCTCGGGTCTAGGCACAACCTCCCAAGCATCATTCGTCATGATGGATTCATGCTCATCCACCATGGAATATACCCACACCTACTAGGAAAAAATCTCTTCAAAAGAAGATGGCTCATAATCAATAAACTTTAATATGAGTTCCATATATCCTGTATATTTTTCTAGTGATCTCCTCTGTCTACGCAAGGAGCTAGGAGCTCTAACCTTCTCCTGAGCCTTGCACCAATCTGTCAACCATCCTAGTCCTCTTCCTCCCTTCTCTGGAAGGCTCTATGTGAGTGGGTGACTCCACTCGGTCTGCTCTCTGCTCCTCCACATGTGGCTGCTCCATGCCATCCTCCTTGAATTTCGAGTCTTGCCTTTAAGGAAGATCTGAATCTGTGGATCTGGCTACAGCTCCTCCTTTGTAATTAGAAGCTCCTCCTCTGGTGGTATGCTCAGTTCTTTCTCTAGAGAACTCCTCATGGATTTATCCTCATCAAATATCACATGCCTCCTCATAAAAGTAATCCTGAGTGATGGAAAACACACCTGATAAATATGAGGTGTCTCAATAGAGCCTACAAAGATCCCCCTCTCTGCTGCAAGCTCCAACGTTTTCCTACTATCTTTGGATACATGGTGATAGAATATGGATCCAAAAATGAAAATTTGGGAGACATTTAGATTCCTCCTGGTGAAAGCCTCTTTAGGTGTAACCATTCCAAGAATTTTGTGAGGGCTCCTGCTCTGCAAATAAACAACTATATTGCAAAATGTTTCCCACAAGGATAGTGGAAATCCCTGGTCATACAACATTGC
Source organism: Pinus taeda (assembly GCA_000404065.3). Classification (NCBI taxonomy): domain Eukaryota; kingdom Viridiplantae; phylum Streptophyta; class Pinopsida; order Pinales; family Pinaceae; genus Pinus; species Pinus taeda. The sequence continues at coordinate 37,361 of APFE031229943.1, forward strand.
TCTAACAACTTCTACAATAATGCTATTTTCCCTCTTTGTAACCCCATTTTGTTATGGGTTGTGGGGTGAAATAAAGTCCCTTCTAATACCCTCCTTGGCACATAATTCTTTGAAGGCATTCGACACGTACTCCTCCATTATCACTTCTCAAGGATTTAATTTTCTTTCTAGTCTCATTTTCAATTAAGGCTTTAAATTCAGCAAACTTCGAATAAACCTCATCTTTCTTCTTCATGAAATAGATCCAACACTTGTGGGAAAAATTATCTATGAAGATCACATAATTTGTGTTTTGCAATTGATATTGTGGAAAATGGTCTACACACATAATAGTTAACTTGCTCCAAGATGGCTCCATCTCTGCTATCCCAGTCCTAGAAGGAGGATTTAACATATTTTCCAAGACTGTATCACTTGCAAATATCATGTTGATCAAAGGTGCATTTTTGAATTGTAGTGGAGATCTATTGCATTATTTTCAAATCTCCATGGTGTAGGTGTCCCACGCAGCTATGCCAAATCTTTACAACTTCTCAACCATGAACATGTTCTGCCTTGCTACTCAATACAATGCATGCATTCACCTTTATCTTGTAGATATTTTTAACATGAACACAAATTTATTTTACTTTTCCAGTAGGAACATGCTTCATATATGCCTTCCCTCTATTGAACACCACATCATATCCTCTATCTTCAAGTGCAACTACATAAATCAATTTTTCCTTTAGTCTAGGCACATACATTACATTATTTAGGGGAAGATGGGAGCCCAAATCCCTCTCAAAGGTGACAGTGCCAATCCCTTTTGTACTATACCTTCCATCATCTCCAAGCTCTGTGTAATTGTAGGTACTTCTCCTCTAAGATGTTGAAGAATCCTTATTTATTGTCATATGAAATGAAGCACCAGAGTCTAGGTACCACACAATACCTCGTACAATATTTTCCATGCATGCAATGAAGGTGAAATCCAACTCGAATTGTGATGTGAGAGCATATCCTCCTACTCTTGTTGCATGCTTCTTACTAGATTTCTTGTGTGGACACTTGGTTGCATAGTGTCCATACTCCTGACAGTGAAAGCATTTAATTTTACTAAGGTATTTCTTCTTGCCATGGTTCTAGTTGGATTATGCCTTTCCTTGGGCCTTGTTTCCTTTAGATTTATTTCCTTTTCCTGCTAAAGAAATGTTTTATTCCTCATCAGTTATGGGTGTGACTCCATATTTAGTGTTTCTTCTAATCACCTCCTGTATGAAGTCAAACAAAAATCTCTCCCAATCTGGGAGCTTGTCTCTTCTATTAATTGAATCCTAATAGTCGTGCCAGGATTTTGAAAGACCAAGGGGTGCTAAGCTCACAAGTTTAGATGATGGAACATTATATCCAACTCCTCCAAGTTCATCTCTTACCTGAGTGAATCTAGATATGTATTGAACAATAGTTTCATTTTTATTCATTCGAATGTTCCTGATCTTATCTTTCAATGCTAGCTTCCTGGCATCACTGTTTCTTTGGAATAGTTCTGTGAGGGTTTTCCACATTACATAAGCAGTATCCTTGCCATGGAAATTTGAAACCATGTGGTCTTCAACTCGCTCTAAGATAATCCTCCTGGCTTTTGTTGTGTCTTTCTTCCACTATGTTAGTTGTTGTGCATCTGATGTTGTTGTTTTTGGAATATCAGTTTGTGTGTACTCCAATACTCCATTGTCATCTAGTACAACTTCTGTCCTGTATTTCCAAGAACATAAATTTAAATTTGAAGTTCCCTCCAATGTATACTCAAGCCTAAATTTATTGAAAGACATTTTTCCCGCACTCGTAGAAATTGAATTCCTGTACCACAAATATGTTATTTGAAATTTCTCTAAGAGATGATTAGGAACCTGGTTTCTATGTAGTTTTCAATAGCTCTCATACCATGTAGAAATTACTCAAAATTTGCAGCTGCTAATGAATTCAGACTGAAAACCTTAGAAACAAATTTCTTCTACTAAATTTGCAGAAGGAAAAACATATAATGAACACATTTTTTTTACTAGGGAACCCAACTGGGAAAAACCCCTCCTCTATTTGTATTTATCAGATTATAACAATGATTTATTACAATGACAACTTCAATCCTTGAAGCTCAACTTACATTGCAATATTGATCTCCTCCTCCTGATTCTGTTATGCCCAATACTTAGGCAAAATAGGTGTCTTGCTTCCTCCTATTTCCTTCCACAATTCCTACAACTAAAAATAGAGAAGCTCCTATTTCCTTACGCAAATCTCAAGAGAATTAGCATACCTACTCAATGCAAACTCTTTACAATCACTAATATACAATAATGATTACAATTATTCCTTTTTCCTCCACTCCACTAGGCAATTCGAATTTCATGCATGAATAGGGTTCTTTTTAGTAAATTGATTAGTTAACAGAGAGATCAGTGAGTTAACAACAGTTACAACGACTCAACTGAACTCATACTAACTCTATTCTAGACAGGAGATTGGATAACCGAGTTTCACTAAATATAACTCCATTAGATAGCTAGATCTTAGGAATCAACTAATGCACAAGTCTACTTCTTGCCCACAAACTCGAATTAACTGACTTAAATGAGTGATTTGCCCATGTCACTCTTGCTAACTACAACTCAAGTCATCCCGATGAAGTGGAAATCCGAATTTCTCCATTTGACTAAGGCACAAGTCAAATGAATTCGTTTATTGCTACAATTTAACAGCTTCCCATTTAATTTGATTTGGCCTACGAACTATTAAGATGTCACTTCAGTGGGATAGTAGCTCGACATAGAGCCCCATAACCTTGTCTTTTCACTTGGTGGTTTCCTATTTAATTTGATTTGGCCTACGAACTATTAGATGTCAGTGATATGGATCTATGCCACTATCGAAGAAAAAAACCATGGTGATTCATGCAAAACTACATAGGTGACTTTGCACATTTTTATTTTTTAAACGAAAGCCTTAGAAATCTTTAGTTTTTTTTCTTGATTTTTGATTTTTTCCAACAATCATGGGTGCATTTGCACAAGCCATTCTTTATTCTTTATTTCCTTGAAATGTGCATTTGCACAATTTTTTTTTAAGTAATAACCAACTTAATCTTATAAACTTCAATGTAAATATTTCAATATAAATCTAAATATAAATGTTTCAATTTAAATTTTTCATTGACTAACGTAATTAGTGTAAACTTAAATGTCAATGTTCCTAATACATTTAAGATATTGAATTTAGGCTTTGTGTGTAAATAAAATCAAGAATCATTAATCCCACCGATACTACAAATAGAATCCACCTTGAATGCTCGCAAATTAAAAAGGTACTAAGCATATACAATGTTGCTTTGAGGAAACTGATATGCAAGCAACTGTCAATTCTCGAGTTTGTGAAGGCTTCACGAAATGTACAAAAAATTACAAGCTATTGAGGCGGCATTGTCAATTCTCCGAAGGTAGAAAAATTTGGAGATTGTTCGAGGATGCTACAACGATTCAAGATAACCGACTTTCCATTATCTTTACTAACATTATATTACTATCCATTATCTTCTTAATTAAGAAATTTATTGTTAATTAAGAAATTATAAATTGTTTACTTTGCAATTCAATCATTTTTCTTATAAATAAAAATAATACAATGGAAAGTGACGTGATATGTTGTGGACACTACCATTTACAACTTTGTCTATTAATATTTTCAACAATATATATTTTTTGTGAAGTTGTTAGATGCTCTAAATACACATGGCATTGTATTGTGTGAACGTTGCAATAAGACTTTTAAGTTATGGTCCAATCAATTATTTGAAAAATGGTTTAAAATATTGAAAAATGAATATTTTTTCCAAATTAAACATTATAACTTGCATTAATCAATTTTGAACTAATAATGGTTAGCAAAAGATCGTTTGCTATAGCCTTTCCTTGTTAAGGACTAATAATTCTTTTTTAAAAGTAAAAATAAAATAAAATTAACTTATACAAATATTATCATAACTTACTACCATTCTTGTGCATGAGGTTAATATTTTATTGAGTAGTGTACTAGGTTTCATGTATTGGACATATGGCAAGGCGTTATGGATACCACATGACCTTTCCTCTAGAACCTCTACAAATCACTAAATAGGGATAATAGGTATTAAGTGGATATTGTTGTGGATTAAAACCACCCTGTGTGATCTTGGAGTATGACTTTAAATTACTTATGATTGGCTAAGTGTTCATCTTCCTTAAATATAAGGAAATAGGTTAACTACCCAAGACTTATCGACATATATTAAGAGTCAACCCCTTTATGGATTTCCATCAGGTTATTTTAGGTGGCTAGGTTTCATCTACGCATAAGAATGTAACTATACATCATGATATTAACACTATACCAAGAGAGGCTAGGATGGTAGCTTTGAATATTATACGAATTTTCCTTTTTTGAGAAACAAAAAGAAAAGAAAAAAAATGCTCACTACAACCCTCTTTCACGAGTCTCTCTCCTCCTATTTTTGTGGGCATAATATATAATTTATCCAAAATGGTCCAAAAAACCTCATTTTCATCAAAATCCAATAAAGAAAAAAAATCCAATGAGGGCATAACCACATAATTTTTTTTGTCTAGATCTAGAGGAATTTATAGCTTGTCATGATTACTTGGGTGAGGGCCAATTTTTCAGAGTCGTTTGACTACCATTATAACCTCTATGATAGTGCCAACAACCCATGAGCCAATGCCTAAATGTATGTTATGACTTATAAAGGGTTAAGATATCGTGGAGGGACACCCACAAGGGGGTTCCACTCATGAGGGGGAATCCACCCTTATAGCATTATCACAATGAGTCAACATGTCATTTGTGGGAATTTATATCGATGGGGAGGAGAGCAAACCATTTGCCCAAGCACTCAGGCTAAGAACCCTTGATGCATATCTCTAGAATATTTTAAAAGTTTTCAAATTTTCTCTTTAAAGAGCCTCAAAACCCCTAGGTACATAGAGGACTTGTACCCTTAAAACCTTGACATGTGAAACTAGGTTCAAAAGCTAAATTGTTGTTGAATTTTTGACTTGGAACATTTCTTAAAAATAAACAATTTAGAATAATTTTTATCTTACACTCTTTCCTAAACTTAATTTTTATTAGCTACCACAAAATTTAGAATTGTTATGACCTTGGTTGGATTCTATAAAGTAAGTTAATTAGGCTTTAAAACTAGCACATGTTTAAAATGGAAAATTGAGTATCAAAAACTTATGATTTGGAATGGGCCATTATACAATTTTTCATCTATCTTGGTACTTTTTGGGAGGAAAGTTTGGAGGATTGGCTTACAGGGTCCATTTTAGTAGCAAGTTCCAATTTGGAGATTTGGGGTACAAAACCTTCTAGAGCCAACTTAGGGCATTAAATGACAATTTTTTGAGTCAAAACTTTATAAATATAGTTCCCAAAACTTCAACATAATTGTACACATTGAAAGCTTTCCAATGGTTCAAAAATCACCTCAATTGAAGTTTGTATTCAAAAGTTATTCCTCTCACAATTTGACCTACCCTATTAACCATCATGGTACCAAATGGATGTGATATCAACCCATGTTACTCACACATGTGGGACTATTCATGTGCGTAATTTCAATAACATTCTAGAGGGTCAAAACCCTAACATTAATTAAGGGTTAAAGCATACAAAAACCCTAATTATAATCCTAGATGGTTATCAAGTTATGTTAAATACTAAACCACTAGGAATAAAGGAGATTCCAATCTTTTAGCATTGTACTTGTTCCATAGTTGAGCTGAGCATTTAGGAGTGGAAGTCGAGAGAATAATAAAGGAGGTAGAATATTTTGTAGTACCCATTCCAACCAGTGTCAAAGACGACTTCATAATGAGTTCCCCTTTCCTTATACTTTCATTTCATAATTTTTTTTGTAAGAAAGCATAACTACATTATATTAACAGGAAAAATTACATAATGTACAATTGTGAGAGAAAACTCTACCTATGAAAGAGGAAACTAAAGAAAGAAACAAAAAAAAATATTGTCCCTTAAAGGGGAAACAAGAGTTCAAGTTTTTGAGGCAGTTTGTTGTTAAAAACATGTTGGCAATGAGCAAAATTCGAAGCATTGAGCCTAGAATTTCCGTGTCGCTTTATGGTAAGTCAGTGTTAATAAAGAACAAAATTGAGACTGTGTGCCTCGTGACTCCATACCAAGTGCACATAGACCAAGCCAACATGACAGTTTCCAATAAACCAAACAAGTTTGAAGTTAACCAACCTATTGCAAGCCATGATGCCCAAGAGGTTAGAGCTTGTTGCACTGAAGCCACATTGAAGTCGTGTTGGAGTCACCATGAACTTGGGCTTTCAATTTCAAGTGTCAAATATATATATAGAACGAAGGTCTTTTCATTTGTATCATCCAAGAATTGTTCATTTGTGTAATGTAAAGGAGGTAGCCCCCTCGAAGAGGCTGAATTCTAAGGCGTTCAACTATCTTTTCTATCTTTTTGTGAGCTGGTTTCATAACATTTGGGATCAGAGCTTTGGATTCTAAGGTTTTGCTACTCCAAATAGGTCATCGTGACATTTTCACTATAAATTTTTTTCTGTGATGTTTCAGAAGGGAAAAAAAAAACCCATTTGAAACGAAATCACACTGAAGCTCAATCCTGAATGGTAGCTATTTTTGCACTATATTTGCGGAGATATGATCTGAGGAAGTTGGTCTTTTTGCAGACTCCTGAATTACATTCCAAACAGGTGACCTGGGTAAAATCATCATAACTTTCTCTCTGAGCATCAGATTGAAATTTTGTAAGAATTTACAGAAAGAGGACAGACGGTAGTTTCTTGTATATAGTTTTTAGAGCCAAAGGTCGAAATAGTGACACGTGGCATGTCGTACAAGTTCGCTCTATTGAAGTAGTCTATAATTAGATCACTGTGGGAGATTTGGCATAACTCTTCCTTGGAGAATCCAATTTGGATTAGACTGGTGGCATTGCAAAGAGGGTGTAGAGGGCTACTACAGATCGCAATTTAAGAACTTAAAGATCCGAAAGTACAAAGTTACAGTCGTTTCAAGCTTGAGCTCCTAAAATCAAGAAAAAGAAAGATGAGGAAGCTTGATGGCAAGGATCTGGTAAATTGGATACTTTAGGTGGAGCAATATTTTGATCTACATGGTGTACCACTGTTACAAAGGTATGTATTGCATCTTTATATTTAGAAATGGATCAATTTTTATGGTATAAAGGGTTTTGTTCTCATAAATAACTTGTTACGTGGTCAATTTTCACGGAGGAAATGATAGCACATTATGAGGATACAAAGAGAAACACCTTCTTTAGATCAACACCATAACAATTGGAAAGAGTAAAAGTGATTTGTTACATAGTGGAAAGTAAAATTATGGCAACAAGGAAGTCTACCCCTCACAACTATAAAGATGGAAGTGTTGTTTCTCCTAGCCTTCCACAACCTACAAGGGTTACACCACAACAATTGGAAGAAAAAAGAGAAAAAGGGCTTTGTTACAATTGTGATAGAAAATGCACTAAAGGTCATAAGTGTGCTAAGAAGAAATTATCTTACATAGAGTATGAAGAGGGGGAAGAAAAGGATCAAGAAACATCAAAAGAAGAGGATATACTCCAGGACCCAACCCCAGAGAAAGAAGAAATGAATCAGACCATATCTTGTAAAGCATTGGCAAGAATTACCACTCCTCAAACTCTCAAGATAGAAGGACATATCAAGAAGAAAAAGGTGCAAGAAGTCAAAGATCACATCGAGAAAGAAGAATTGAATCCAACCATATCTTGTGATTCATTGGTCGTAATTACCACTCCTCAAATTATCAAGATAGAAGGACATATCAAGAAGAAAAATGTTCAAGAAGTGAAAGATCAAGGGTGATCAAGTAAATATGCAGGTGAAGGTAGAAGCCGAGTTTGTAGGTTTGTGTGAGGAATGCCTGGACGGTGGCAGAAGGAAGGGTCGGGATGCAAGGTAGCATGGAGAGTTTTTGGACTTGCGGGTTTGTTGTTTGTGTGTTTGCAGGAGTGACTGCGCGCAAAGGAAGACACACGTATGGCAGGGTCTGCGTGGTAGGGAAGGTTGCTGCGTGGAGCTGCTATGAATGGATGGCATTTTATGAGACCCTGCCCCTTTTTTTTATTTGTTCTTTGCAGGTTATAGCTGCGTGGAGAGGGGACGGTTTTGCAGTTATAGAAGGCTGCTATCTTGATAGCTGCCAATTAAGAATAGATCAAACAATGAAGAGAAGGACGTTGGCTACCAAACTTTCATCAAAATTTAGAAATTTCTTCAACAAAATCGCCGAAAGCCCCAGACGGCCGAAAATAAAATGGCCAAATAAAAACCCAGAAATTTCTAGGTTATATTTCTGCTTGAAATTTAGTAGTGAAACCTTCAAAAAACTTATGAGTAATATTTATATGTTCAGCTCCAGATTTAGTATTTGAAACTCATGTAAGATCACATTCAAATAAACAAAATTTTAAAATCCTGGACTAGAGAAATGATGCACCTGCAAAGGCTAGTTTCTGGGGCCAGATCTGGCTTCCCACAAAGGTTTTTTCTCAGACCTGCAACCTGTAATGGAAAGATAAATGCCCAGAGAATATATATGCAAGGATTAAAACTGAAACCCTACAAACCAACTACAATATTTACAGTTTCATGACTCTACAACAGCCAGATTTGTCAGTAATCCACAGAAATATTTTCAGAATTTCATATTTACTATGAGATACTTCAGAAATCTCTCATGCATTTCAAAAAATAAACTTTAAATGTTAGACCCAGAATTGAAACTGGCTAGGCTCTACAAGAAAATGCTTTGCAGGAGTTAGCTGGTTCAGCCGAGAATTTCCCCAAACACCCACTGATTTTCTCAATAAGGGTTTCCTGCACAACTCACTTCAACCATCAATAAAGAGGGAAAAAATAGTACTAGATTCCAAATGCAATGGAGATACCTGCCATTATTTCAAAAATTCTATTACTATTCAAACCCTAGTAAGTGAACAAGATACATGTGTTCAACAACACTCTACATCAAGGTATTACTAATGGATGAAGATAAAATTATGCAGAAAATAAAATAGCTCACAACACTTCAGGAGAGTAACACCAAGGAGATTTCAACCCCAAAGTCTTTCTTTATTTGCACCATAAAAAGTTTACAAGAGAGCTTTCTTCAGCCAAGACTCACAGATCGAATGATCTCAAATGACCCCTAGCACCCTATTTAAAGGAAAAATTCCCAACGGCTAGTTCAAGTGATCCATGTCAAAATGATCTCGACTGTCAATGAGGATCAAGATATATTTTAATCTCATCCGTCGAATTTTTAATTGGATTAAAAATTTGAAATTCTACATTTATTTACTAAAAAATTTGACTTATTATTATTTTATTATTATTATGATTATTTTATTTTTTATTATTTTATTTTTTTTGTAGGCTGGGGTGGGACTTTCCGATTACATGTCCATAAGTACCCCTCAACGGGGGAAGGGTAGCCCAAGATTTGAACCCAAGACTTCCGGTTCTGTGAGACTTCATTTCCACGGCCATTGCTGCGTGAGCTACCCCATGTGGACATTTTATTTTTTATTTTTTAATTATTTTTAAAATTTTATTATTATTTGTTATTTTAAATATTATTTAATATATATATATTTAATTTTTAATTATTTATATCTTTTATCTTTTATTGTTCTTTATTTTTTCAATTTTTATTTTTTATTTTTAAATGGATCCTCGAACTTAACCTTTGGAAAAATCACCTAGGACCTAGGACTTAGGACTTAGGACTTATGGGGGGATTAAGACATTTCCTAACCCTCAAGACACTTTACATCACGACTTTTACAATTTTACATCTCAAGGGGGACAACCCATTTGACATAGACCCTCATAGGCCACCCAGTCTTGCGACACAGATATAATCTAGCAGATCAAAGCACTAGGATTCCCCTAAGATTCTAATGACAAATTTCATTCTGGATTTGGGGTTAGGCTGAAGGAAAACTCTGCTGATCATGGATTGGTGAGACAAAAAACCTTCCGGAATGTAGATTATCACTAGAAAATTAGGTCCACCTAGGCAATTTACATACATGACTCATCTCTGCTAAGATTATTTACAATTCACACATGCAGACTGGGTTTACAACATAATATGATCAAGTCGACGATGACTGTCAAATGGCACGAACATGCCAATCAAGCGCTATCCCTTTTGCGAAGAAAAGGGGGTGTACTGCTATGGGAAGTTGATACATAATGGTCAACATTTGGCTCTACTTGGGGACACATTGCTGCACTGCAGGAATGTGAGAATCCAGAATCTACATCCATGCAACACACAATAGAAATAAGTAGCGTCCATCCAAAAATCATCATATAACATTTAAGCACATGAAAGATATAAGCTCTTCATTTATTAACAAGGAAATTAAATCTAATCCTAAAACAAGAATAAAATGCTGAAATAACAAGGAGTAGGGTTAGAAATACAATACAAAGGATCCCCCATGGCATTAGATATCATCTTTGAAGAACAACTTGAGCATTTGGCCATTCGCAGGTAGATCAAGTGGTTCGCCACCAATCTGCTTAAGTGGAATGAGTTTGGTCCAGCTATATCTCGAATGATGTATGGTCCCAGCCACAAACTGTCGAACTTCTTATGTTTTCCTGGTTTTTCATTCTTGCGATCCCAAAGAAGTACCATATCTCCCACCTGCAAAGATCTAGATTGAGAGAATTTATCAAAACTTTTCTTAATATTAGATTGATTTTTACATATAGCATCAAAAGTTGTCCTACGAGCTTCATCTAACTCCACAATTTGATCTATTATATTCTGAACAACATCTTTATTAGTAGAAAAATCTTGAAGGAGCTGATAATCTGGCAATTTCAGGTGCACAGGTAAGGTTACGTCCAAGCCATCAACTAATTCAAAGGGAGATTTACCAGTAGCTTTCTTCTTAGTGATTCTATTTGCCCATAAAGCATACTTGATTTTGCTATCCCATGATCTCTTATTATCTCCTACTATCTTCTTGATAATGGTTATGAGATTCTTGTTACTTGATTCGACCAGACCATTACCTTGAGGATAGTAATTTGACGAATGAGATAAGATAATACCATACTTGAAACAAAAAGATGAAAACTCTGAGGAACTAAAAGCTTTGGCATTGTCAGTAGTGATCTCAGCATGGACACCAAATCTAGTAATGATATTATTTTCAATGAAATCCATAATAACCTTTTCAGTGGCATTCTTAGCAGGAATGGCTTCAACCCATTTAGTGAAATAATTTGTAGCAGTCAAAATCCATGAATAGCCATTGCTAGAATTTTCATGGAACTTCCTGATGAAGTCTAGACCCCAATGCTAAAAAGGTGCCTCTACAATGACAGGTTGTAGGGGTAGGGCAGCAAGCTTTTGTTTCCGAGTGAATAGTTGACAGGCTTGACAAGTTCTAACAAACTTATGCACATCAGAAAAAATTGAAGGCTAATAATAACCAGCTCTCAGGATTTTGTGGGTGGTAGTTCTAGCAGCATAATGACCACCACAAAATTCTGAATGAAACTCAGAGATTAATTTCTTGGAGTTAATTTCATCAACACACCTAAGTACCATGCCCTCAATATTTCTCCATCTAAGGCCATCCTTCATAAGGCAATACTTAGTGGCTTTTAGTCTAAGAGCCCTTCTCTTATGAGCAGCTAAATGGTTAGGACATGCAAGATACATCAAGCAATAAACGATGTCCTTGTACCACTCATGCTCTCCTAATCTTTGCAATTCCGGTGAAGATAGATCGCTAAGACAAAACAAACCAAGAGTCTTTTCGTTACTTTTAGTCAACATTTGTGCCAAACCTTGGCCTTTGACTAGCTTGGTGGGTCTAATCTCTAAATCATATTCTTGTATTTTAGTAACCCACCTAGCGCGAGTCCCTAAGCAATCAGTTTGAGTTAATATATCTTTAACAACAAAATGTGGGACGAAAGAAATGATTTTAGAATAACCCACATAAGTTTTGAAGTGCTTAAGAGACTTGACCAGGGCATAAGCTTGCTTTTCCATGGTATTGTATTTTAATTCGGAATTTTGAAGTGCTCTACTCATGAAAGCAATAGGCTTCTCATGACCATTTATTCTTTGTAATAGGGCACCAACAATGGTATCTTCGAAAGCGAAAGAAAAAATCATGAAATCCTTGGAATAAACGGGACTAACTAAGACAGGAGTTCTTGCAATAGCGCATTTGATTTCTTGAAAATCCTTTTTGTAGTCTTCTTTCCAAACAAATTTTGCATCTTTCTTCAGAATACTTTGAATAGGCTTAGCTATTTCTGTGTAATTTGGAATAAACCTTCTAAGAAAATTTGTCTTTCCAAGGAAAGACTAAAGGGATTTAAGATTATGAGGAAGAGGAATCTTTTGGATTGCTTCAATTCTTTCAGGATCAATCTTAATTCCATCCTTAGAAATGATATGGCCAAGTAATTTCCCTTATGTTACTCCAAAAACAGACTCAGTTGGATTCAAAGAAATCTCGTATTCTCTACATCTATCGAAAACCTGCCTAAGATGATTTATATGACTAATACCATCTTTAGAAAATACAGTAAGATAATCTTGGTAAATCTCAATAAATTTCCAGATTAACCCCTTGAAGGCATAATCCATAGCCCTTTGAAATGTAGCCCCAGCGTTGGTTAATCCAAACGACATTCTGATGTATTCAAAAGTACCCCATGGCATGGTGAATGTGGTTTTATGATGATCTTCCTTTTTAACCCATACTTGATTGTACCCAGAAAAATCATCTAGCAACAACATCATTCCAGAACCAGTTACTCTTTGCAATAAAGTCTCGATGTTTGGCAAAGGGTAATTATCTTTCTTGCATGCTAGATTAAGATTTTGAAAATCGACGCAAAGCCTTATTGTACCTTTCTTTTTCCTAACAATCACTAGATTTGAACACCATGTCGAATGCCTTGCTTGAGCGATAATTCCAACTGCAAGCATTTTCGCAAGCTCTTTTTAAACCAAAGGGGCTAACTTAGGATTAATCTGCCTAAGCTTCTGATGAAAGGGTTTAGCATTTTCATCTTTTAAGGGGATAGTATGTTCGATGACATCTTCCCTATAACCCTTTAATTCATCATAAGAAAAAGCTAAAACATCTCGATATTCGCGAAGTAAATTAGTTAACTTTTTTCTTTCCTCCACACTAGTATTTTTACCAATTTTAACAATCTTCGGGTTTTCAGAAGTACGAATGTTTACCTCAAGATATTCGGCTGGGTCCATTTTATTTTCCTCTCTCAACTTCGTGGCATTGTGACGATCAAAGTATTGCTTTAAGGCAATCACATTCCTAGGAGTAGGATTTATGATATGCTCATAGTTTAAAAATCTATCCTCCTCAGAATCTATCTGGAAATCCTCAAACTCATCCAGACTACTAAGAAAACGAATGACTTGCTTTTCATCATTAAAGACTTGCCAATGCTCTGAGTTATCTAGAACAGATGGTCTAAATATTACTTCCATTTTGGTCTTATCCTTAATTAGCTCATCAGATAACTGGAAAGTAGTAGCAGCTATGGCAAGTTCATCTACCAAACTATTTTGCTCTCTTGGGATAGCTTCGAGGTCAAGGGCATCAAAGTGCTCCATAGTATCCTAGACAACATTTTGATAATTCCTTAATCTTTGATTTTTACACGTGAATCTATTTTTAAGTTGCATGATAATTAAATCAGAATACCCCTTAATGCTAAGAAACTTAATTTTCAAAGACTTCGCCAATTCAAGACCCAACAATAAAGCCTCATATTCAGCGACGTTGTTGGTTGCTTCAAATTCTAATCGATAGGAAAACTTGAAAATGTGATCAAGGGGAGATTTAAACACTATTCCAGCACCTTTACCATGCCTAGACGATGCACCATCAAAGTACATGTACCAAACTCTATCATTGAGATCCTTAATCTTATCATCAGGAGGAATTATGAAATTAGACATGATAACGTAACTCCCAATGTTAGATTGCTCTTTAATTATGTCGTTGTGAGGTCTCTTAGGATCTTCAACATGGAATTTTCTTTCGGGCTCTCTATTAAGTCTTAGAAAACCATCACCCCTAGGAGAAGGAATAATAACATATGACCAATTCATTTGAATGCTTCCTCCTAGATTAGAGGCCCACTTTCTGGATAAAAGCATACCCTAGGCATCAGGCACATCAACAACAACTATATCCATAACAATCAGGATGTCTGGGTAAACTGATAGATGAACTTGTAAATCTTTGATCAAACCATGCACTTCAATTTTCTTAGAATCCATGGCACATATGTTATAGTAGGGCCTAGAAACTCTTAAGTTAAGTTGTTCCATGACCCTCTTAGTCATGACACAAGCTGATGCACCAGAATCCAACATGCAATTATTCAATTTATATCCATTAACTAACAAGGTGATAAAGAAATGTTGGTGATATTTGTTATCCGCATCCAAGCTTTGCAAATATATGGGAGCATCGTGACAGTCAACTTCCCAAGTCTTCTGTTGAGAAATATTTACTTGAGGACCTTGAATAGCTTTTAGTAACTAATCTCTTTGGGAAGGGATTTTAGCAATCTCGGAGACAGGAACCCAGATTTTCGCATTGTTGAACCAACTTCCCAAATCGACATCTAATCCAGAGTTTAAACCAGGGTTAAAAGTTCAAGGGGGAATTTGGTTCCCACTTTGATCTTTATCCCTTCTCTGATAGGTCAAACCTTTATCTCTAGCAATTTCCATGATTTTCTTGGGAGAGGGTTTTTCACCATATAACCTAGCCAAAATGTCATCTTCATTTCAAGGTTATTTATACTAAACGCTGAGGAAGGATTCATAACGTCGTGACTATTTTCCTTGACCTCTATACAATCTTCCATAGACAAAGGAAACTTGCTACCTACTACATTTATTTGATCACCTACCCCAAACATTCCACTATCTAAAATTCTTCTAATGATGGGACAAGTGGCCTCTTCATGAAGAGCATCAAAAACCTGATAGTAAGGAGGAGCATTATCAACCAAATTAGTAAATGGATTAGGAGGTCTTTGCTCACTAGATTGACCTTTCTTTTGCCAATTGTTATTTCTTTTATAATTATTTCGAGGTTGGAAATTTTGCGTTTGTGCTCTTTCCATTTGGACCAACCTATTCTGCAAAGTGGCTATCTCCTCATTATGATTAATTTCCATGGTTTCAATCTTTTGGAGCAATTTGAGAACAAGTTCGCTTTCAGGCTCTTGAACTGCTTTTCCCTTAGGTTCTTTTAGTTTCGTAGCAGCCCTATCGAAACCTGGGATCTCAAACTTTCCAGATGCTGCCTTGTCCTTTTCAAGCTCTATAGCTAAGGTCTGGCAATCTCTATAATCATTAAGTCTAGCACGCCTTAATTCATAACATGGCTCAGGACTAAAGGCATCAATGTAAAAATCTCGGAGAGATTTGTCTGTAGGTTTATAGTCTTGCAGTAATTCTCTAACAATACCATTAAACCTTTTGTTAAATTCTTCAACAGCCTCATTCTCTCTCTTTTTTATTATGCTAATAGCTTTTACGAGGTGTCTTCCTTCTCTCTTATCTCCATACTTTTCCTTAAAGGCATCAATGATCGATTGTAAGGAATCAAATGAATTCTGAGGCTTTACAGTAAACCACTCATGAGCATCGCCCCCCAAGGTTAAAATAAAAAGAGTCATTCTAACATCCCAATGATTGAAATCAGGAGACTTTGCGTACTTAGCCATCCATATACTAAAATATCTCAGATGCGAATTAGCACTAATCGCATTATCTCCCTGAAAGCTAGGCAACTTATCTATCCCAAGTGATGGAAGATCATTGGGATACCTTGGAATGTTAGAAAAATTGCAAGGGGCATACATATCCATGATGTCATGCCCAACTGGACTAGTAAAAAGCAAATGGATTTCAGAGAGGGATTCTTGTCCGAGGTTAACAAGAAGTGTACGAGAAGAGAGTTTGTGTAATCGTACCCTGAGAGCTCTTTCAGGATCAGGAGTAAGATTGCACAGACTGCTTGGATGTCTTCTAGTATACACTTTTGTCGATAATATATGAAGTGGATTTACCACCCGGACAGGAAGTGAAATAAGGAAAAGATTGAAATGAAAGGACCAAGGATAGAAAAACTCTATCCCTGGCGACGACGCCAAAAAATGTTGTTGCATAGATTGTCACGACAACGCTCAGATCAGGTGCTGTCACTCCAATCCCCGATCTCTCCGTTTAAGCTTTGTCTCCCACGACTAAGGGGGGTAGACCCTATGGGGCAATGGATGACCAACTGTGGACCAGTTGGGTTGGGAGACACGAGGGAAAATAAGCACTTATTTGATTTTATTAAGTTAATAGACCAATGCTTTATGGAGTTAATGGTTGAATGATTATTTATCAAATTCTTGCACAAATATGAGCTCATTAACAATCATTTACCATCAAATAACTCAAACAAAATATAACTTTTACCAAATGCGAGATAATTGATAAATGCTCAATGGCTTAACAATATTCCAGTAATTAAAATTTGAAAGAATAAATGCTTTAAATAACCATGTAGTTGTAAATGCTAGCCAGAGATCACATTCATATAGCTAACTTGTAAATGGTCTTTTAAGCATGTTTAACCACATGAAAATGATAAATATTAATCCCACATCAAAAAATTTGTTAGCCTTAGCAGAAAATACCAAAATTTGGAAACATGACAAAAATTGCTAAGACTAAGCCAACTAAAATCTAAATAAAATTCTAAACTATATATAACAAAATAGAAGGTCTAAAAGTTAGTTATTATTATTATTTTACTAAAATCTATTTTTAAACAAAATTATATCTATATAAATAAAAATATAAACAAAAAAAAACTTGACGTAAAAAGAAAAGAAATCAAATTTGCTTTTTTATGATTTTTTTATTTTTTAAATAAAACCAAAATAAATTAAGCACAAACTAAAAATAAATGAAAAACTAAAATCACAAAACTAAACTAAACTAAATATAATTAAACCTAAACTAAATTTAATAAAAAATCTAAAACTAAAGCTATCACCTATCATATAACAAAACAAAAACGTATGTTCTAATTTAAAATTCAGATGCTAAATCTACATAAGAAAATATCGATGCAAACAATCCTAAGCTAGAAACCAAATCCAAAAAAAAAAAAAAAATCGACTAAGGAAATGCTTGCCTGCTAATGTGGATTAGCAGAAGCTTGAGGAGCTATGATGGCGGGGAATGACTGCATCGAGGGTGATCAAGTAAATACATAGGTGAAGGTAGAAGCAGATTTTGCAGGTTTGCGTGAGGAATGCCTGGACGGCGGCAGAAGGAAGGGTCAAGATGCAAGGCAGCGTGGAGAGTTTTTTGACTTACGGGTTTGTTGTTTGGGTGTTTGCAAGAGTGACTGTGCGTGGAGGAAGACACATGTATGGCAGGGTCTGCGTGGTAGGGAAGGCTGCTGCATGGAGCTACTATGAATGGATGGCGGTTTATGAGACCCTCCCCCCTTTTTTTTATTTGTGCTTTGTAGGTTATAGCTGTGTGGAGAGGGGACGGTTTTGCAGTGATAAAATGCTTCTATCTTGATAGCTGCCAGCGGATAATAGATCAAAAAATGAAGAGAAGGACGTTGGCTACCAAAATTTCATCAAAATTTTGAAATTTCTTCAACAAAATCGCAGAAAGCCCCAGGCGGCAGAAAATAAAATGGCCAAATAAAAACCTAGAAATTTCTAGATTATATTTTTGCTTGAAATTTAGCAGTGAAACCTTCAAAAAACTTCTGAATAAGATTTATATGTTCAGCTTCAGATTTAGTATTTGAAACTCATGTAAGATCACATCCAGATAAACAAAATTTTAAAATCCCGGACTAGAGAAATGATGCACCTGCAAAGGCTAGTTTCTGGGGCCAGATCTAGCTGCCCACAAAGGTTTCTTCTCAGACTTGCAACCTGTAATGGAAAGTTAAATGCCCATAGAATATATATTGAAGGATTAAAATTGAAACCCTACAAACCAGCTACAATATTTACAGTTTCATGACTTTACAACAGCCAGATTTGTCAGTAATCCACAGAAATATTTTCAGAATTTCAGATTTACTATGAGATACTTCAAAAATCTCTCATGCATTTCAGAAAATAAACTTTAAATGCAGACCCAGAATCGAAACTGGCTAGGCTCTACAAGAAAATGCTTTGTGGGAGTTGGCTGGTTTAGCCGAGAACTTCCCCAATCGCCCACTGATTTTCTCAATAAGGGTTTCCTGCACAACTCACTTCAACCATCAATAAAGAGGGAAAAAACAGTACTAGATTCTAGATGCAATGGAGATACTTGCCATTATTTCAGAAATTCTATTACCATTCAAACCCTAGTAAGTGAACAAGATACCTGTGTTCAACAACACTCTACATGAAGCTATTACTAATGGCTGAAAATAAAATTATGCAGAAAATAAAATACCTCACGACACTTTAGGAGAGTAACACGAGCAGGATTTCAACCCCAAAGTCTTTCTTTATTTGCACTAGAAAAAATTTACAAGAGAGCTTTATTCATCCAAGACTCACAGATCGAATGATCGCAAATGATCCCTAGCACTCTATTTAAAGGAAAAATTCCCAACGGCTAGTTCGAGTGATCCATGTCAAAATGATCTTGACCGTCAGTGAGGATCAAGATATCTTTTAATCTCATCCATCAAAATTTTAAATGCATTAAAAAATTGAAATTCTGCATTTATTTACTCAAAAATTTGACTTATTATTATTATTGTTATTTTTTTTTTAATTTTTATTTTATTTTGTTTTAATTTTTAAAATTTTAAAATTTTATTATTATGTTATTTATTTATTTATTTATTTATTTATTTTTTAATTATATTTTTTTAATTTTTAAATTATTATATCTTTTTAATTTTATTGTTTTTTTTTATTATTTTTTTTTTTTATTTTTTTAAATGGATCCTCGAACTTAACCTTTGGAAAAGAATTTTATACAGAAGCATCAAGAACTACTCAAGCATTGAGGACAACACTTTTTGAAGGAGAGGAGCATGTTAGGCCTCTATACTACTAGTGTAAACCCTTATTGTTATTAGTACAACACTCTTATTATATTGATATACCCATGTAGTGCCCATATTGCTACTATTGTGCCCCATAGAAGCTCGCTATTATTATTATTGTGCCTTTATATTATTATTGTTATGTTGGCTCTGATTATATTATGACCCCCTAGACTCCTATATATAGAACGAAGGTCTTTTCATTTGTATCATCTAAAAATTGTTCATTTGTGTAATGTAAAGGAGGCTACCCCCTTGAAGAGGCTGAATTCTAAGGCGTTCAACTATATTTTCTATCCTTTTGTGAGTTGGTTTCATAACATTGACACACACGCACACACACACACACACACACAAATACACATATTTGTATCACTAGAAAGCACTATTTTTGTTAAAATGGAAACTGAGACCTCCCAAACTTCAAAACTAGTGAACCCATAAAACTCAACAACTGAAAATATTGTAAAATGCATATGAAACTTGGATCATAAAACTTAAACAAATGAATCTGAAGGCGCATCTATGAGGATTTCAAGGGATGGTCTTGAGAACTAGTTGTTTTCGTTGAGCACAAAATCCCTCGGTGCTTTTAGCTAGCCATTTCTATAGGGTAAGGAGCTCTTGCCCCTACTTCTCCAACTTATCCAAACGAACATAAAGTGCCCAATTCTCTAATTCCAATCCTGCAAAAGTATGTGCTACTAGCATCTTTGTTTATACGTATAGTTTCAAATTTATAAGAAACACGGTGTTGCAATTGTGCCTTAAACTAGTGCATGGGATGAATTCCTTGATTTCATCATGGAGTTCCTTATCGAGGAGGAAACCTCATTCCAACTTGAACTCAACTTCCAACAACTTCATTTTTGTGTGGGCAGTAGGAGAGACAATACAATGGAAAGATTATGTAGCTTCCCTAGCTACAAGTTTAGCCCGTGGGCGCTGAACATGAGATCGTCCCTAGCAAGATGGTGGGGAACCATAGGGGCATATGAAAACCAATGGTGATGAACTAGAACCCAAAAAAATAGAGGATATTAGAACATGAGAAGGAAAAGTAGGGTTGAATAATGGATGAGATTTCCAACAAATCCAAGTTCACAACATTGAACTAGAAGGGTCAGATAACCCACACGTCACATGAAGTAAATCTACCTAATCTTAGAAATAGTGCTAGAGGTATAATCTTAATCGCAAATGGGTCGAGGCATAGATTCAGTGGAGAAACCTTCATAGGCACATGAGTTACCATTATTATCTCTCGAATTGGCTTCATACACCGGAGTGGTATAGAAGCGAAACATGGTTGAGAAAGGATCATGTCCTCGATCATCGCCCATCTACCCTCTCATACTAACATCCATGTAATTTGAAATATATATATATATTATATATTAAATATTTATATATATATATATATATATATATATATATATATATATATATATATATATATATATATGAAAACTAATGGTGATGAATTAGAACCCAAAAAAACAGAGGATGTTAGAACATGAGAAGGCAAAGTAGGGTTGAATAATGGATGAGAAATCCAACAAATCCATGTTCTCAACATTGAACTAGAAAGGTCAGACAACCCACATGTTGCACGATGTAAGTCTACCTAATCTTAGCAATAGTGTTAGAGATATAATCTTAATCACACATGGGTCAAGGCATCGTTGCAGTGGGGAAGCCTTCATAGGCACATGAGTTACCATTATTATCTCTCGAATTGGTTGCATACACTAGAGTGGTATAGAAGTGAAACATGGTTGAGAAAGGATCATGTCCTCGATCATCACCCATCTATCCTCTCATACTAACAACTATCTAATCCGAAATATATATATAACGTATTTACATTAAAAAAAGAACATATATTATTATATAAATTTATAGAAACCATAAATAATAATAATAATATTAATCTAAAACTTTGCATTCACTAAATTTCCTTTTTAAATATTCAAAAATCTATGGAAATAAAAATAATATTAGTATTCCCCGATGGGGGTGAGAATCCGGAGCACATGGAAAAATGAGCCCCATGACTACAAATAACTAGTGCACGGGGGGAGGACCGACCTCCCTGTCCTCTCATCTGAACTGGCGTACTGGGGGGTGTAAAGGGGCTCGTGTGAAACATCTTAATGTCTCGGTGATTGTGGACGGAAAAGATCTAAGGAGAGGGATGACTCATTGTTATGGCTTTTGTGTTAGCATTTAAGTTCAGTGTTGTGCTCCCGATTGGTATTCTGTGAGAAAACAAAAGCAACGACAATGGATTTTTAGAGCAACGTGGTATTTGTTGATCTTTCCCTTCGACTTTTGGCAGTGTAAATTTATCATTGTTATTCTCCAAAGGCAACACCTCGTGCTTTTTTTTGCATGCACAATGTGGCCTAAGGTGGTTCCAGTAAGTTGGTATTTCTAGTTACGTTAGAATTTAGAAGGTGTGAGTTGTTGGTCTACTTGAGGTTGTTGGAGGTGGCATAGTTGGTGGTGTTGTTGGGGGTGGTGGTGGTTGTGTGTGTGATACTCTGTATTAGCTGTTTGTACCAAGAATCAACATACCTTGTGTCCCAGTGGGTGTTTTCTTATGTGTTGAGGGGATAGCGAAATTTCCTCCTTGAAGGTTATTGTAGAGGTATGCTAGTGTGGTCCGCGAGAGGCCCCTTGGGGAGTTTCATCCAGGGGTGAGATTAACCCATCCATTCTATCTCTATTTTATCAAGCTCTCGACACTCTAGAGGGTCGGAAACTTGGAGTTCATAATTGCTGGATTGGTAGTAGTCGGGTTGGTACATGTGGTTGTATGTGGAGTAGTTTGGGTGACGAGAGGTTATGGCTCTAGGTGAGGTGGTCTTGGCAATTTATAGTCGGTTGAGACCTAATGATTATCAGTGGCTCTAACACTCTTGAGTTGGGTATAGGTATTGGTGTTGTTGGTCTATTCAACATGCGGCCTTCCCCTTGGCGTGGGCATTCTCCCTCCCTGCCAAGCCAGGATCAGAGGGGAACAGGGATCGAGATATGCCAATTCAATATGTGGAGCTGATATACATTGAGAAGCTTTAGGGATTTGAGACATTTGACAGGGAAACACATGTCTGTAGACTCAAGGGAACCCTTTATGGTCTCAAGAAGGCACCTTATGCCTGGTACACTCATATAGATTCCTATCTCAGTGGATTGGAATTCACTAAGAGTAAAGTAGATGAAAATATCTACTACATTTTGGTAAATGGAAGTTTTCTCATCTTAGTACTTTATGTAGATGATTTGATATTGACAAAAGATGAGAGATTGATCCAGTCTTCCAAGGAGGACCTTGCAAGAGAGTTTGAGATGAAGGATGTGGGCTAGATGCACTACTGCCTTAGTTTGGAGGTGTGGTAGGGAGATGGAGAGCTATTTGTTGGTAAGGGGAAGTATACCAATGAAATCCTTTAGAGATTCCATATGAAGGAATGCAAGCCCATGGAGACTCCTCTAGCTACTAACTAGAGGAAAGAGGATGATTTTACAGGAGAGGTAGTAGATGGCACTAACTAAATATAGTTGGTGGGGTCATTGATGTACTTGATGAACACAAGGCTCGATATTTTTTTGGTAGTTAATCAACTCGGTCAATTTATGGTGAAGCCTACCAAACTTCACTAGAAAGCAACAAAACATGTTCTTGGATACCTCATAGGCACAATAGATTTTGGTTTATGGTACAAGAGGACTATTGAAGTAAAGTTATAAGGCTTCACAGATGCAGATTGACAGGGATTCCATTAGACAAGAAGAGAACATCAAGAGCTATCTTCAATGTTGGGTCAACAATAGTTTCTTGATATAGAAAGAAACATAGATCTGTAGCACTCAGCTCAACAAAGGTTGAGTTTATGGCTACTAGTCAAGTAACAAGTGAAGCTATTTGGATGAGGAATATCCTGGTTGGTCTCTTCATTTATGGGATGGAGCCTGCATTGATCCACTGTGATAATCAGAGTTGTATCAAACACTCTAAAAATGAAGTGTTTTATGATAGGTACAAGCATATGAACGTCAGGTACCATCACTTGAGAGGTTGTGTGTAGAGGATTATCATCATGTTACACTACATTCCTATAAAGGAGCAGGATATAGACATTTTGACAAAGGATTTCTTAATAGGAAAGTTCGAGTTCCACAGGAGTAGGATTGGGGTGATAAAGAACCCTTTTCTTGCTAAGAGGGAGTGTTAAATTGTAGCAAGAAAAGGCTTCATTTTACTTGTGCCTTAATCAAATGGAGAAATTCAATTTCCAACATGAACAGGATGCCTTGAGTTGCAGTTAGCATGAGTGAAATGGTCAAATCATTCAGTTAAATTAGTTAATTCATTTTTGTTGGATAGAAGTAGAGTTGTGCAGGAGTTGATTGCTAATATCTAGCAATACAGTTGAGTTATTGTTAGTTAAAGTCAATTATTTGAGGTTTAGTCATGAATAGAGTCAATAGGAGTTCAATTGAGTAGTAGTAATTGTTGTTAACTCATTGATCTTTCAGTTAACTGATCAATTTACTAAAAATATCCATAGTCATGCATGGAATTCAAATTTCCCAATTGAGGTGGAGGAAAAGGCACATTGTAATTGTCAATTATATACTAGTTGATTGTATATGTTTTGCATTGGAGCAGGTGATCAATTCCTTTAGGATTTGCACAAGGAAATAGGGAATTCTCGTATCTTTTAGGAGTTAATTTCCTCAAGGATTGTGCAAGGAAATAGGAGGAAGGTTGAGGCCTATTTTTGCTAAGATTTTTTCAAAGCAGGAAGAGCACATGGAGATTAGTATTCCAGTGTGGGTGTAGCTTCAAGGATTGAAGTTGCTATTGTAATAGATCCATATTCTCATTTGATTTAATACAAAATAGCAGAGGGGGTTTTCCCAGTTGGGTTCCCCAGTAAAAATATTGTGTTCATTGTGATTGAATGGTTGCATGTTATTGTATGTGTTTCTATTATATGTTTTCCTTTTCGCAAATTGGGTAGAAGAAATTTGTGTTTATTTTTTTTCAGTTTGAATTCGTTAGCAACTACAAATTCTGAGCTATTTCTATAACTGTATGCATGCAACTAGGAAATTTCGGCTGTAGACACATGGAGAGAGACTTGTGTGTGGCTGGAGCTTTCCAATAGCATTCACAATCACCTATGAAAAAGGGGTTGTGGTCTAACACCTATGTGATATGATGTCCTTAAGAGGTTCTAGCAAGTTTACGGTTAGTGGACCCCACTTCCATAACTAGAACTTGGATGTTGGGTCACGTCATAGTAATTCTCAACTCATGTTTACCTGGAGAGCTTGTAAAAGTGGGTAAATTTGGGATGGGGTGGTTACAGAGTTCCCTTTTTTATGGCATGGAAGTGAGCATAGATTTGATAATGACCCTAATTCATCAGTAATAATGTCAGTACACCTAAATGTTTAGTGGTTTTCCATATAATAGTGACCTAGTACATGTATGACTATGTATGTATCCCTATTGCAGTTACATAGTTGAGAAGCATGACTTGACAGGTCAAAAGACATGACAATAATTTGGTAATGATATGTTACAACAACCTTGATGATTGATATTACAATGTTCAAATGATTGATAATACATTTCTCATTTGAAACACATGGTAATGCTCCTTTAACAATGATGGAAATTCTCCTTTGACAGTGAAGGAAATGCTCCTAAATAGTGATGAAAGTGCTTCTATGATTGGTACAACTCTCTTGGACTTGTTTCAATTCACAAATGAAGTTGTGAACTGACTTGGATTGGACCTAGGAGGCTTGATGTAATGATGCATCTCACTATGGATGTAGTTTGTATCTCAGCTAAACAATTCCTGAATATCTAATAGAAGAAGAATTTGGATGGTTTTCCCCCTTGTGGGGTTTTTCCCTGGTCTTTGACCTAAATCTTGGTGTCCCTTTTGTGCATGCTTTTATTTTGTTTTTCTTTTTTGTTCCATTGCATTGTTGATGTTATTGTTACCTCTACCTAATTTCTAATGATGTCATGATGTTATGGGGTGAATGATATATGAAAAATGTAATGTTAAATTGATGAAATGTTCATAAATACAATTATCTACAATAGAGAACAACCTAGCTCTAAAATTAACATTCACTAAGTGTTTTAAGAAGCTTGTCAAAGATTGTTTCTTAATAATTGTTGAGTTGTATTAGTATATTTTAGCTTTGGTACATTATAGTGGTATCAGAGCATGATGTTGGCTAGTTGTGGAAGCAGTGCATATGAACCCTGAAGACAAACAAAGCATGACATATATAAGACACATATATAGGATCAAGGAAAGAGAATTGCAGATTGATATAGAATAAAACTCTCCCAAACATCAATAAGAAGATATTAATACCAAAGACATGGGGGAATAATATAGAGGGGAGGAAAAATTCCTGAATCTTGTAAAGGCTTTAAATGATTTGGAAAAGGGCCAAAGGGAGATATCAGAAGAGATGAAGTAGCGAAATTTCAACAAGGGTAGCAATGGGGAGTCAAATTCTAGTGAAGGGATAAGAAAATCCCATAATATTTCTCCAACAAATCCCCAAAGTCATCATCATATTTACAATGGGCTACCTCGATCTACTATGCCCAATTTTTTTCCTGCCAGTACAGTGGGACCGATAGATCAAGATGATACACCATTGGGAGACTATTTCAAGGAGTATCAGTCAATGGGGTCTAATTTCCAAGTTACAATAACCTTGAAATATTTTTTTCATTTGAAGAGTAGTTACAAAACAAGGTTTTTTACAAAGTGCCCATATAAAGCACAAAGTTGCAGCGCATTGTTGGGAAGTTAACTCTCCTAAATTTTGATGTCTCTACTAGAAGCGCAATGAGAGCATGGGTCCAAAAGCTTGAAACCTATTTCCAATTAAACCAAATGGCAGAGGTAGATGATATTAAATTATCCACTCTACACATGGAAGGAGAGGCACATCACTAGTTGTACCATGGTTTATCTACCTTGGGGCATGTGAACACGAATTCTTATGAGCACTTCACATGGAGGGTTATAGAGCGATCTAATTGGAAGTATCTCGAGATATATTTATGGGAATTGAAACAACTTAGACAGAAAGGAAATCTAGAGAATTATATATCAAACTTCTTGAGGTTTTTCATGATGGTACCAAATCTACCAGATTCCAGACAAACCATGTTGTTTATTAATGGATTGGATGTGACTCTATGGGGTTTGGTGAGGTCTTATAGGCTTGCTTATTTGTAGGATGCAATCAATAGGACACGAGACTTGCAGGATGTAATCCCTAAAACTAGGATTCCTACTAAGACAATCTCTCCACTGGAGGGTAAAGAAATAAAAATTCCTTAAAGGTAGTGGGTAGGGCAAGGCCAGTTGGATGAAGAAACCAAGAGAGATCTTAGGAGGAGAAAGTTATGGCTAAATTTTTGGGCGACATGGACACCAAGACACCATTGTGTAGGAAAGAGGAAGGCTCATTATAATAAGGTGTTCTCAGAGAGTGGGAATGAGGAAGGTGAGAAGAAATAGTCACAAGAGGATGAGTTATGAGAGATAGAGTACAAGTAGCCCCAAGTTGGAGCTAGGGGAAAAATTATTGCTTCTCTGACAGGGATTCCTCAATTCCACTTACTCAGGATTAGAGGCACCATATAGGGGTAGAGGGTAATTGCATTGGTTGATAGTGGGGCTACCTAAAATTTATAGATGTTGACTATATGTATAGGAAAGGGTTATCCACTGAGGAGTTTGAGGGGTTTTATGTGGCCATTCTAAGGAACAAGTCTATAAGGTGCACCCCAAAAATGAACTTGACGATGGGGAATTACACTATCATAGATGACTTCTTTGTAGTGAATGTCTCTGACACTAATGTAGTATTGGATTTCAGCGGATCTACTTTATAGGGCATTGAGGAATTTCTAGGGAAACTAATGGGATAGTGATGATCTTCAGGAAACCCTAACTAGTATTCCATAATTGCAATTGGGTCATCATCTTGTTTAAGACAAAAATAATGAATCTATAGAAATTGGTAAGTCATTTTGACTTATTCTACTCTCTCTATTGAACACTTGATTTAAATAATGATAAGATATGACCAAGGGTTTTCCTCATCTTGGGGTTTTTCCTTCGCTTATGACAATTTTTGAGTTCTATTGTCTTGGCTTGTCTTTTTCTTATATATGTTCATGTTCTTTCTTCTTTTACTATCAGTGGGTAATTATTTATGTGATTTCTATTAAAGGAAATGGACTTAATCTTGGGACTCGTATGATTCATTGATGTAATTGTCCAAGAAAAGAACATGTTAAAATTAACATGGTATCAAAATTTCTTTTTGTTTATTGTTTTTAGTTTGAATTCATTAGGAAGTACAAAACTCAAGTTATTTCTACAAAAACCACCAAGTGAAAGGACAAGGTCAGAGAGCTCAATGTCGAGCCACTACCCCACTGAAGTGAAGTTAAGAAGCCTTGAAAGGACTCCCCTTATCTCCCACAAGCTCTCTCTAAGATAAAATCTCATCAATGAGCCAAGGTGAGTCAAGGCGTAAGCTTGAGCCTATAAATTAGAAGAAGGAAGTACAAAGCAATGTTATGCTACCAAATTTTCCCACAATTGGCATAAATTTGTGTTCATAGAATCCCCTATTAGATAGCTATTAAAGAAATTATTGAGAAGATATCATTCTTGCAAAGAGAGGGAGAAAAGGGACCTCCCTTTAGGAGAGTCATAGGGTCCATTTCCCTATCAACTCCGTCCAGAATCTCTGGGATAATATTATAACTCTTTTCATCAAACAATAAGAGAGATTTATTACTTCCTTACCTCTAGTTTTTGTTGCCTTTGTTGATTAGTTCATCCAAATCCTTTGAACTTTTGGCGTAGTCTTGAAGAGTTTTTCCACTTTTTACTTCCTTTCACAGAGAAACTATTTTAGCTTCCAATGCTTCTCTCTCTCTTTATTGCTTTTCTTTACTTCCTTCGTCAGTGATTCTTCAATTCATTTGTATTCTTCAACCTTGATTTTAAGATGGAGGACATGTTCCCTTTTTGTCTTCCATTCATCTTCAAGAGCATTAACATGCTTCTTTTCGGCCTTGAGCTCTTTGATAACCCTGATTACTTCATTTTGAAATTCAACTTCAGTCATTACTTCTTCTTCATCTCCTTCATCAGGTGCCTCTTGTTTATTATTCTTGGCCATAAAAAATACTCTTCCGTTGAATTCTTCTTCATTATCACTGTGTTCTTTGGATGAGGAACTATCTTATTTGGAGAAGAAACTTTTCTTAAACCATTTCTTCTTTCCTTTCTTGTTTAACTTCTTAGCACTTTTCTTCCCTTTCGTAACACCCTCATTTTTGTGAGGATATTTGGCTACAAAATGCCCAACCTCACCACAATCAAAACATATTAATGGAAGTTTACCTTTGAATTTTCCCATACCTATTCTCATTTTCCGCATGAATTAGGCAAATTCTTTATCTGAGAATTCTTCTTCATCTTCTTCCTTTTCCTCATCCTTACACTTGCAAATTTTTTCTTTCGGAGTCTGCTTGTCCTTACTATTCTTCTTGGATGTGGAAAATGATGTTTCTAAGTGAGAAGTACCATCCTCTTCTTCAATCCTCATGTCATCTATCATAAGAATTCCATGCAATTCATCTATGCTGAGATTGGTGAGATTCTATCTATCTTCGAACATAGATACCTTAGGGTTAAATCTTTCTGGCAAGGTTCCAAGGATATTTTGGACAAGAATTTTTGTTTCAACATGCTATCCCAAACCTTCCAATGTATTTGTTGTTTCATCAACATGCTGAAAGTATGCAGAAATATCTTCATCTTCCCTCATTTTGAGTTCCTCAAATTTTTCCCTGAAAATTTGAAGCTTTGCTTCTTTCACCCTTGAGTCACCTACATATATATTTTCAAGCTTGCCCCATACCTCTTTAGCAGTTTTGCAACTCAATACCTTAAGTTAAACATATTCGATAAGCCCATTCATAATAATACCTTTAGCCTTTGCATCATATACCATATTTTCTTACCTTGTTCATCTTGGGTCACTGTGAAGCCTTTGTCAACGACTTCCCATACTTCATATCCTTCGGCCAACAAATGAACCTGCATTGTTCCACTCCAAAGTGCATAGTTATTTCCATTGAACAAAGGAACTCTATTCTTAGTATACTCCATGATCTCCTTCCAGATGTTAGATTGATATTGAAGGAACCAAGCTCTGATACAAATTATTGGAAATACTAAGAGGGGGTATGAATCAGTATTCCTTAGCAATTAGCACTTTTAAATATTTTTAGAGAATTAGTTAATCTTAAACTATTATTAACGTTTATGCAGTAATAACAGTACATAAAAGAACACAATAGACATAAGAATTTTAGGTGGAAAACCCCCTCTTGGTCAAAAACCACTGAACACTTTTCTAATAAATTCTTTAATCTTCAGCCCCAACTGAAATGAAAGCAAAAAATTCATAGAATTATAGAAGAGAATCCTTCTCCAACTCCCACTGGAAGGATGCCCCAATGCTCTGGTTTCTTCAGTAGTCAACTGAATGGATGCCCCAACATTCTAGACCAACCTACCACCCTGAAGTTTTCACAGGCTCTAACCTGTAGGCAACTTCAAGCACCAACCTAGCACCTCCTTGCCACCCTATAATGACTGAAATGAGACAACAGTGTGGATTCCCATACCAGGGACAACGATCCAAGATACAATATGATTTACAATGATTTTGACCGAACACCCAATCACACTATGACCTGCAACCCAACCATGAAATCATCCCAACAGAGAGTTCTATACCTCCCAATCATTCCTTTTCGACTCTAGGAAAATTAACTATTTTACAATAATGACTCCTCCAATGTTGATACTTTTACAACTTTACAATGATGAATCCTGGCCTTGACACTTCTTCACAATATATGGATGGCTGTCATGTCTTCAAAGGATGTCTCGCTACAATGATTCCTTTGATTTGATACTTTTGTTCTTGAATTCTTGCTTGAAGTTGTACTTGAATCTTTTTCTACCTGCATGCAAAATTTTCCCAATGAAACTAATCCAAAAACAAAACAAAATATCCTTCAACTTACCTCTGCCTGTAAAACACATGTAAGTGCATAATAATGAATAAATACAAATACAAATTACAATGCGTGCATGAAATGTGCTTGTCATTTTTGTTGTTGACTTGCTACAAAAGTAGAAAAAGGCTCCCACTCTTGATATAGGCATGGACTCTATGAAAGACTATATCCAAACTGACCTAAAGATATATACAATAAAAATTGAGGACAGACCCTAGAATTGTGATGGACCAAGTTCTAAGTACAACAATAGGGACCATTCTATCAATTATGAAAAGACAAGTAACATGAACTTACAACATCATATAGATTTAGTAGACTTGGTATAGCACCAAGAATATGTAGCATCAAATGTGTAGTATCAATAATAGGACATCCAGAATGTGGTATCAAAACTAACTGTGACATATAGAGACATAGAGATATAACTGAGACCTTGTATGTACTTACATTGTCCTACAAAAACAAATGTCATAGATGATACTCATATTTCAAATGTAAACACTAATCATACATAATTTTCTGTAGGAGACTTACCCTTGACTGTTGATATGTGGTCCTTACTGCAGTGATCCTTGAATGCATGCATTTTCTTTCCTTCTAGGAGCTCAATATTGAATCTGTTGTATCTATGCAATTTTAGATCTCCAGGGTCTCAAAATTTTGTCCTGTGGTAGCCCTTTGAGTCCTATTTCCAACCCCACATGTTGGATCAAGATTGGGTTCTTCAAGAAAGAGGTTTTCCCTATCTCCCACGGTGACTTGATTATAGACTGGTTCAGTAGAGCGAACTTGTACAAAGTGCTACGTGCCATTGTTACGACCTTCGGCTCTGAAAATGCTACTCAATAAACTAAATATGTCCTCTTTTTGTGACTATTTGTGAAATTTGAATCCAATTCTGTTGACACCTAATCATCAGGATTGGGTGAATATAATGTAAATAAATAAATAAGTAATATGAACAGTCATCGGGAGATGAAGTGAACAGTCTCTCCCTCATGTATATAATAAAGACCTACCTAAAGGAATAAACATGAAGCAATTTTGGTTGAGGAGTTACTGCCTGGTCTAACATTGGTATCAGAGCCAACTCCCAAAATTAGGTTTTGTGTAACTCTTGATGTCAGTTTCTGCCTATTTTGTAGAATTCACACCTGCCCATTTGACCAAATTCGGTTTCCCATATATGCGCTGCCCCTTGCTCTAATGCGCATCTAGCTCTCATAAAATCTGTGGTAGGTTTCAGAGCCTACTACTTCACCTACTATTCACCATTATTCTCGTTGCTCATAAACATTTGAACGCTACTCCCTCCATTTGTTGCTCCTCCAGTTCGCACGATGAGACCTACTACTGCTCGTGTTTCTTATCGAGGAAGGCACAATCCAGAGTGTGCGTAGAGGCATTGTACATCAACTCGAAACTATTAGATTTCCACAACATGACCGCGTTGGATGCCAATAACGCATCTAAAAACCCTAGGGACGTTTCTGCCCTGTGCAACACTCTGCGTCTTGAGCCTCGTGTGATGGTCTGAAATGTTTACAATTACCAGCGGATGGAGCTTAAACTGTTTCATTATGTTATGCATTTTCTTGTTTGACATGGTATTATGCAGCAATGCTTCACACAATTCCACTTGTTTGTTTGACATTTCAAAATGGAAGGGGTCGGTGCTGGTGGCAAGAGGAACAGTTTAATCGAGGAGTTAATTAAGGGACTGATTTAAATTATTTAGTGCTTTAACACAATGTAATGCCTCTCAACCTTTAATTGAAGAGTGCAACGTGTGGGAACACCATGAGGGTGCATTGAATGGCATAAATGGTGTGTTTGAGTGGTATGTTGTGCGTTGAAAAAAAAATGTTTTGAAAGTCCATGGTTACACTATTCATGCATTGGTGTAATATCTTATAACGGCTATGCGTGAGACCATGTGCACAATAGTATTGTGTTTCAATACTCTAAGTTTTTTCATTATATCACTATATTTCAATATAGTATTGTCATACCAATGCCTTTTTGAATTGTAATTAAAAAAAAAATTACCACCAGAAGTACAATTTTACTGTATATTGGCAGAAGTATTTTTCTATTAGTAGAAGTATTTTTATAGTACACAGATTTTTGCCAGCAGAAGTATTTTTTACAGTAGACATTCAATCATATCTATTGTGGGAATAGTTCTCCCTGGCAAAGAGAACTATCCTGATTGGTATTGGATGATAAAACACACTCTCATTTTCAATGAGTTGTGGAAAGGAGTGTGTGTCGGAGATGGAGACATAGAGCCATAACAACCTACATCAGGCAAAGAGCTCATCATTTGGGAAAACAAGAACAACAAAGCTTATGCATTAACTGTAGCATCTGCAAATGAAGAGGTGAGTTGCCATATTTCGACATTTTCAACTACTTTTGAAGCCTTACAAAAGTTGAAAGAACTCTATGAATCACATTCTACACTTGAAGTTATTCAACTCATGATTAAACTCTTCACTCTTGAATTGCAAAATAATGATCCTCTTGCTCTTGCATCTAAAGTAAAGTCTATAATGCATGACATCAAATCCAGTAAAGTTGATTTGGATATTCCTCTTATCGCTTTTCTCAAGGAACTTTATCCTACTTACTCCAATTATCTTGAGTCATTGCAAGCAAATGGTAATCTCAAAGATATAACCTTTGACTCTCTTGTGAAAAATTTTGTTGAAAGAGAGAAAGCTTTTGGAAAGAAGACAACCCCTGAGTCTTCTGAAGAGACTGTGTGCCTTGCTCATAAAGAAAAGCATCATGCTCAAGATTCCACAAGAGGAAGAGGTGGACGAAGAGGAAGAGGAAGATATTTCAAAGCCAGGGGGGGCAGACATTCTCAAGGAGAAAAGGCAGATTTACACTGTATTCGCTGCAAAAGAAATGGATCACATGATGCATCTACATGCAAGCTACCATGGGACAAAATTGAGCAAAAAAGAAACCAACAGAAAGGTAAAACTGATGA